>JABSTQ010001338.1:0-81610 GCA_013358835.2 Ixodes persulcatus | reverse complement strand
GACGCACAACTCTATACACACTTAGACGCAAATTTCCGCTCAGTGGCAACGCTTAGGGCTCGCATACGTGGCTATCCCCACAGAGACGTAGCCGATCAGCTCTTTCAGTCTACATACGCACGAAAACAGAGGGCAGACGTTCGCAAACGAATCCCGTGTACTTCTTCCCTCCTCTTAACCCTGTAAACCTGCGAGCTTGAGCTTTTTAGGCCGATGACGAGTTCCAATGCGCGAGTGACATTGCAGTTGAGTATCTTTATACGTAGCTTGTTTATGCTTTAAATTTCGATTGACTCGAAAGAATGCTAAGCCGAAGAGACAGGCTTCAGAGAGTCGCTTCGCATGCATACAGGGAAGCTAAGAGGAGAAGCCCTCCTCCAGTGCGAACCCGTCCTCATTTTTTACCCTGTGCTCAACACAACCTCCGTCAAGTGTGAATACGTGCACGCGAATCAGAAAAGCCGTACCTTGTTTCTCTAACAGTGAATAAATTCAAAGCGTAACCGTGACCCGTGAAGGGGTTCTATGAGCCACTCCAAGGTGGCGCTGCAATTTTCCCCGTTCTTGTTTCTTCTCGCCTTTGGGCTTCTATGTAGTCTAATGCGTATCCTAGTAACAATTTATTCGAACGCTTCTGACAATTTTTTGTTTCTTTTTTTTTTGTCAGATTTATTTATTTACTTTCGTGCAAATAATTCATTTGTTATTATATTTAAGTTAGCACGTGTGTTTAATAATCTCTAGGTTTTTCAGGAACATGTCACTCTCGTCACCCTCTACCAATTCCACTTCATCGAACTGAAACAGCCCATGCCCCTAGAATCTGACATACATAAGTGAAGCAAACATTATGCCATCATACGTTGAAACAACAGCAACAGCCGCCATGGTCAACCGTCCCACCCACATTACGATAACCTTTTATTCGTGTGGTTTCAAGTTTCTGGAAAGTCGTTTAAATAAAACCTATAAAAACCGACACTTCTTGATTCGTCGAATATTGATTGATTCGTAGATCTATGTTGCTATAGAAAATTGGCAGTTTCGAACTGTGGCAGTAACCATAAATATTTGGTTCCTTGCTTTCATTCTACTCCAATGCTAACAACGACAACGAATACGGGTGAGAGTGCCCACAATAGCGGGTGATTTGCGACGAATTTCTTTCTCACTGACGCGTCTGTAAATCGAATCCTGCGATATAGTATCTGAGTCATTTCACTGATAAACAGACACTGAACCGGTTGCCAAGATACCGATGCTGATTCGCGCCCCAGATCTCAAGAGACTGTGTCAATTCTGTCCTGCAACAGATTATTACGACGCCAGAGAGCGAAGCAAAAGCGATTGAGATACTTTCTACCTCGGCGCCGGAAAGAAACAAAAACAAAACCCCAACGTAGTTTGAGGCTGGTTCACGCGCAAAATTATACCACCATGACCAATATAAAAACAACGCGAACATAATCTCTAAGTTCGTTCACATGGCTCGTCAACTGTTTTGTCAGTAATAATTAAAGAGTTAATTCGTCTTCGCGGTTGCGTCGCATTTTTATGGACTTAAAATGTATATTCAGTGCTAGTTGAATATATATTTTGTTAATGAGATAGAACATTGTATTCCCTACCGTACAGTTATAGCCAATGCCGATGACAATGCAATTTTTTGCAAAGGCAATACATGTGACGAGATTGAAATGACTTCGAATCGTATGCTATCTCAACTAAAGTTCCTAGGTAAAAGCTTCCTACAAGTTGCGACATTCTTGAAGCGCCGAATGCGTGACGGTGCAGGTTTAAGGAAGCGAATGGCGGTGCACAGCTGAAGACTGAACTCAATGATGCCATTTGTTCCCGCGGAATGTGTTTTGTCATTTGTATTCGTCTTCGTTACTTGTAAATGAATTAACGAGGGACTTTACTCTCAACTGCACCTATCGACAGAAATAAATAGATTACGAATTAACGCAAACAAAGTGCACGCTATTCCGTGTCACAACATGACAATTTAATCTAACGTAAGTTTCATTTTAGATGGGGATGTGATTGAGGTACTAAAGGCCTTTAAAATATTAGCTGTTACGTTTACGAACAATTTATCATAGAATGAGCGCGTCGACTACATTCATTAAAAAAACCAGAAAGGCTCTAGGTACGAGTCCAGATACCTCACAATTTTCACCCCGTCAGTTAAGATAAATTTTAATGGTCTTGTGCAGTCATACTTGTTGCATTGTCACCTCGTATATAATAGCACTCCCCCTGCAAAATATTAAAACAAAATTGACTCTGGAAGAAAAAACAAAAACAAAAGTTAAGACTGGTTGCAAATGTGTCATAGTTTAATGACACAGATACTCGTTTTCCTCAATTTATGGTAGTTAGAGATACGAATCTACATTATTATACCGGATCCTATTATCGTATAAAGCAGTACTAAAAATAAACATAGTTGTTTTTACAGATATCGAACTTAACGAAAATCTCATCACCTCTCAAACACGGCCATGTGAAGATTGGCATGTACGTACCCCCCCCCCCCCCTCCCCCCCTCCCCGCACAAACATGGTATCGCACGCATCAGATTTATTCTACCATCTTTATTGAACACGTTGACTCATAAAAACTTCAGCCATAATTGTTCATTTGATGACCTCCTGTTTATATTATCTAGCTTATAGTATGTGTCATGTTTTAACGTATTGTGTCAAATAACGCAGGGCAAAAAAGATACCTCTGTACATAGGATTAAGTAGGGGAAGTTTTTATTTACCGTGGTAAATGAGTGCTGAACGCAAACTGCCAGAGCTAGGGCCTTGTCAAGCTGCACTTGCTGCAGTTTTCTTTTTTTTTTTTGCCCCAGCTACCATCTTTCTCTGGGAAAGAAAAAAAGTCATATTTTTCGCCTACAATGTGAGAAGAAACGAAAACGATAGCTGTAGCACGGTCGCGCACCGCGGGAAGGATGGTGCCGTTGAATACCTGAGGAACGAGATGCGACGTCATTAATTCCCATAGCCGTCGTGGTTGGTGTCGAGGATGCCACTGACGACTGCCACCACGATCCGTAAAGTAAGCGGGTAAGCCCGGTGGAAGCCTGTAAAACCGTCCAACATTACGCGTAGCAACTGGATTCTGAAGAAGTGGGATTTCGCTTAACGTGAGTAATGTTTGAAAACAAGTCTTTCAAGCAGACGACACGACGATGCGCCCTTCGGTTGTAAATTTCTTCGCGATACGTCCGGCTGCCCTCTTCATTTGTCCTCGCTCGCTTTGTGCGGCACGGCGTACGTAGTCCCGACTTCCCTCTCCTCGCAAAAAAAAAAAAAAAAAGATTTTTTTTTTGTTTTGCGCGCGCGGCGACGACGTGCGACGAGGACAAAACCTATGCAAGGTGTTGTCCATAAACCTATCACTTTAAAATAAAATTTTACTCGTTGTCTCATAAAAAAGAAAAAAAAGAGGAAGTTTTGTGCTTTATTTACGCGTTGCGGAAGTGGTTCTTACAATATTTTGTTGTCGAAGGAAGAAACAATGCCTTTGCCTTTTGAAACGTAAGCCATCTTGATAAAATAACGTAAAGGTAACCTAAGGTGCACCTACATATATCTTAATTCAACACATGAAAGGAAAAATTAGAAACTTACAAGACCGGAAAGGTCTCCGGCCTTAAAGCGTTGTGTAATTTTGACGCGGACGTACACTCCGAGACTTAGTCAGTTTGCCTTATGAAAGTACGTTGTTATAGTCGGTTACCGCACCGGTTAAAAAAAAAAAAAAGCGGAAGCTCCTCCCACCTCTTTTCACTGGAGAGGAGGCGACCTCCTCTCCAGCGTTTGCTCTGCTAAAGTGGAAAGAGGTGCGAGGAGCTTCCACTTTACTCTTAACCTGGCACCGACGATACACGTCATGGGCTTGTATTTCTCATCCGTCCACAACCGTTCGACGAAATTTGAACTTGTCTAAGTCGAAGTTCCCCTTTATTTACACATTCATATTTCTAATCATGAGATTGCAAAGAGAAAGCTGATGCCGCTAAACTCGCCGTCCGTGCTGAAGTCGTCTTCCAAACGTAACGATCCGTCACCGGCCCAATCAAATCGACTCGCGTTCATTCATCGTGCACGAGCATCCTTCGCACACCTCGCTGCGCCTTATCGATTTGGCGCTCTCCATGCGAAGGGGACGACAAAAACGCCATTGAGACTCGAGGGGTTGGCACGAAGGGCGCATCGAGAGGAGCGTTGCGCAAGGGCGGAAGCCTCCTTCCACGAGGCGCGCACACAGCGGTGCACTTACGCCCCGTCCACCCCTAAGCTGACAGTGCTGCGGGAGCTACGCTGTCGCCGGTTCTATCAGCCGCCTCCCTTTCATCGCCTGACCCCGCTCTGCGCGCGAAAGTATAGTCGGGAGCGTGATCACGTGGCAAAAAACGAACGTATGATTGGCCCATTGAGCACGTAGTTTCCACCGCACTGTCAGCTTAGCGGTGGACGGAGTACGGGCTCAGCCCGGGCGCAATTCAGCCGGAACGGGGCTTGGCTTTGAGTCGCATGTTCCACATGAAGCAACATGGCCGTGCCAACGGACGGTTGCCACAGCCTCCTTCCTAGCTGGCTGCCGGGACGTGCTAATTAGGCGCTTGCACTAATTGCCGACTCATTGTGGCGGTCTGGGCCGCGCTGCGATAATGCCGCGACGTTATCGGCGCCATCGGCGGCCGTCAATTGATTAGGCCGTGCACGCCGCACCCGCGCCGGACACCTCGTTAGGCAGGCAGGCAGGCAGGCAGCAGCCCACCACCGAAACCACTGCATGCATGCGACGGACGCCTGCCGGCAACAGGCGCGCCTGAACTTTGTATTCGGAGGAAAATGGCGGGTGCGGGTATTGTTTTGCGTAAACGTTGAGTTGAGGGTCTGAGTGACAGTAAAAGTTTGGCGAATTTCGAAACTAAACTCGCCCCTTGTGTCCGGAGCTTGCGGCGATAGGAAGTCGAAAAGTTTGAGCGTTCGTTTGTATGCACCGATAAAGCTATCGTGAACAGCTAGCTGCCTTGATGTATACAGTGCATGCAATGATGTCTGTTCGAGACTCCAGCGAAAGTTAGTTCGACTAGCGCCACCGGAGCTCTTCTAGCGCCTCGAGTGCAAAACTGTGGCACAAAAGACGGAGTACAGACGCTGAACTTGCGCGTTCCTGTTTCCCTCGTTTTCAATTTATGTCACAAATTCAGGTTTATAGCTCACAGCTTGAGGTTTTTTAACAACACGTCGTCACGAATGCCCTATTCGGACTTTCGCGTTGTGTTTTCTCTCAACAATTTTTTGTTTGTTTGTGCCAAGGTACGAATACGTGGCAGTTCAAGGAACCTGCAACGGAACGAAGATGACGTGGCCTGTACAAGCAGGTCGAGCAAGCGTTTCGTTAGAGTTGCTTACTGTTTTGTAGAGCGTCTAAGATCATTTTCTGAAAGCCCTCTAGGTAACACGGTGAGCGTAGATGACAGGTTTTCCGTCCGAAATGGGCACACTGACCAACCACGTGTAATATATATCCAAGCTCGTTGTCATATACTGGACCAGACCATCACATTCCCATCCTCCTTTCTTTTTTTTTTTTTTTATAAGATGCGTCACGTTGAATTTGTGTGCTGTGGAGAGACTTACGCTACCGCAAATTTCAACAACATATACTACATACCCTCCTCTAATCCTTCTTCACTTCAATAAGGAAGGTTCTGTCGTAGTATTTATTTCCCATACATGACAAAATTGGAATTACTGATGCATCCCTTGAGCCACGTCTGATTGTTGTACGTCCATAAACAAGATGTCGTCATCACGAGAAGCAGTATCGCACCCCCACCGATGCCGTGAAACTCGCCATTTAAGGTCAGGTTGGAGTTAACAAAATGTCGAGAGATGTCGAGATTTTTTCTAACCTATAGACCGACTCAACACTCTGACGTCACGCCACAACGGTTGGCACTGCTTTCGGCACTGCGCATGCGCAGATGCCTCAGGCGAATCTGGTTTCTCTGCGCACTTGTTTACAAACGCGGCCTTGTTTGCAAACAGTCTGTTGGTATATAGCTTGAAGGAAGGAGAAAAACTGTGGGTCGGTGAAGTTGTGAGAATAAAAACTCACGCAGCGACGAAGACAACCACGTGCAAAATCGTTTATGTGTATGTTTCGTTGTAAAAGTATTGAATAAAAGTAAGAGTTTTTCTTTCGAATGCGTCGCGTAAAGAAGTCGCAATTTACTCCTGTTCTTGTTTTCTCTAAATTAGCGACGACGCCGGGAAAACAAATTGGGTTGTTTGTATCTTTATACAGCCTATAACTTGGTCTGCCTCAACGGGCGACGAGTCTCCCAGCCAGTGGCGTAGCTAGACCATCTGGCACCCGGGGCCCTTAGGTCTTTTGTCACCCCCCCCCCGCCCCCCCCCCCCCCCCCGCCCCCCCCCCCCCCCGCTCCCCGAGACCGCAAAGCTAAAAGCCATAACCGCGACGCGAGGCACGCAGCGATAATGAAATAATAAATACAGGGTTAGCCAGCAAACAGTGTTTTTTTTTTTATATTTAACTGTGTACACATAATGAGGACACATGAAGTTTTTTTTATATTGAGCATTTGTGTCACGAAAGCTGAACATTCAATTTCTTCATAAGTTCTTTCGCCGACACTTGGCTTGTGCAAAGTTATTGATTACTGTTGTAACATTTATGTTTTTGACACGTTCTTTTTCTATGGACAGTATCGACAGGTTTGAGAGCCTTTCATCGCTCATGGTGGAGCGCAGAGACGTTTTGATTAGCTTTAGCTTGGAAAACTTCCTTTCGCATGAGGCAACTGAAACACAAATGGTGAGGAACAAGCGAAATATAACAGTCAGGTTTGGAAGGGTCCCGAAAAAGCTCCATTTGGCAATAAATTCTAGAAACTGCTTTGCATTCCAAGTTCCAGCGCAACACCACGGAAGTACAGCGCATTCGTATGCATACCTACGCTTGATCAAACTTGAACCGTAAGTATGAGCGGAGCCGAAGCTACAAGCGCGAGCGTGTAGCCTTGGGCTGTGCATAGATTGCACGAGTGCACGTGCAAGGCAGGGGCGCATTCTAGATTAAAAGGTTAAAACAGCGCAAAGACACGGACAAGAACGAGCTAGCCCAAACTTCAACGTTAGTCAGCGCATACTATATGGTATTCACTAGACGCCATATTTGAGGGCGATGTTTAGAGCGCATGCTCAGAACGAGCTCACATTAATAGCTTGCTAAGACCGGGAATCTTGATGGTGCGGAATGCACGTGGCAAAAGAACTGTGGAAGCTCGCCGTCAGCACGTGCTCAGCAGTCGCGCACACGGATATGGCCGCCAGTGAATACTCCCTATGCTCCGTTTCACCTTATGTTGTACCGCAGCGAAGGCAAGAAGCGCGAGCTCATAGCGTTGGCAGCTGCCCTTGGTGCACGAGAGCTTGTGCCGCCGAGATGTGCCCTAGAGCAAAGAGCTCGCGCTTGTAGCCTTTCCTGCGGTACATCATAAGGTGAAACAGAGTATAGCTTTAACTTCGCTCGGACATTATACTCCGTTTCATACTTAGTGTGCTACGCTGTCAAGGCTGCAGGCGCGAGACCATGGCTTCGTTAAGCGTTTCATTTGCACGCGCTCTCGTGCAAATGAAACGCTTTACGGGTATTATAGGTCACATTCAACTAATTTATGGACACGATAGTCAAATTTCAATTTTCATTCCAGTATCCCTTTAAAGACATGCGGGTAGCACTTGGCAGTAAAATATTTGAAGCAGTGTCAAAGCGCCATCGGCACCTCGTCGGCTCCCTGATACCCCGCGACCCCCAGACATCGTCCTGCGACCCCCCCTTTGCACACCTCTGGTTTAGAGAACGTGAAGGCTCAGTTTAGAGAAATGCGGTCTGTACGCGGCGGCAAGTTAGGCTTCCAAACAGACCTTGTGGTCACCCTCGGTATCGCTCCGGGAAAATATGATATAATATCAAGCTCGAGCGTGCACCGCCAAGGGTTCACCGCTAACGATTCGGCAAGCAACAGCATGCCGGCGGCCGCCATTTTCTCTAAACAGAGTTTCGAGGCAATTCGGTAAGATGTTGTCGCTAAAACGAGCCTCTAAACCGCACGCCTTAAAATGGAAAGTAATGCAATCAAACAATCGTTGGCATACGGTACACTGCGGCGATGAAGCCAGTCCGTCCACGCAGATTTCCGGAAGCTCGACGATCTCCGGTCATGGCACGCTGTGGCAACAGGGAAACGCCGTCGCCGTCACAACATTACGAATTCACTTGCCAGAACACTACATTGTGACCGCCTCCCGACGGCGAGCGACACGCTTCTAGAACTTACGGCGGGGTTAGAGAGCGAGGGAGCTTGCTGAGCAGAAGCCTTTCGCCAGCACCTCCTCTCGGCACTTCCCCCTCGGCGCGTGGTGCGGTGCCGTGCACGGGTAGACAGCCATGGGTGCGAGTCCGGGGTGAGGGAGACGACACGTTGAGAGTTTACCCAACACGTTTACCCCCTCCCCGCGACTCCCTTCGTGTAAGACCTTCGTGTGATTTCTTTCTTCTTCGTCTGGCGCCTTCTCTTGCTGTCTCGGCGCAATCCGGCCGTGGTCGGCGCAAGCCAGCGTCGTGTTGCGCTGGGTTTGGCGTAGACTATAGGTGGCGTTGGCTCGGCGTGCCCGGGCACAGCTCTTTCTCGAGTGCTCCCGCACCTTCCGCGCTTGTTTTTTTCCGCCGGTGCGCGATGACTTTGCGCGAGCCAAGGCAGTTTTGCGACTCTGCACCAGACACGTTCGTGATGGAAGAGTGGTGACCTCATGCGTCTACACATACTTTGCCACTTACGAACCAGTCAAGCCGGGGGGGATTGCCGCCATAAGTGGCACCCCCCTTCGTGACTGAGACTCCTGGTACCCGGGGCCTACGGCCCCCCGGCCCCTCCCCCCCCCCCCCCCGTTACTACGCCACTTCTCCCAGCTGTTGATGAGAAATTTAGCCAGTGCAGTACAACCGCTAACCTGGGGAATTTAGCCAGTGCAGTACAACCGCTAACCTGGGGTCTTTAACGTGCACCACGTAGTAGTGATACACGACCGCACGCCAGTACGATGCTCATCCAGATCGAAACGGGCAGGGGTGGGCATTGAAACAAGGATCCCTGTGTTCCGCAGCGCGAGCTTTTGCTCCACGTGCTCCGAGCTGGTGTGCGCTAGCCCACTCGGCCACCGATCCCCCACGACGTCGAATATCGCCAACACTTCGTGTACTGGTTCTGAAAAAGACGGAATTTTGTTTATTTTTTCTACACCGTCTAAAAAAACAAAAAAAGACCTTGTTAAAAAAAAAAAAATTATCGTTTGACCGTGTTTAAGAGAGAACCTCCCAATTTTACCCGGATATAATCTAGTTAGCTCTTCTCTTAGTAAGCGTGCTGTAACTCTGTAATGACCGTACCATCATTCAAAGACAAAGAATAAAAAAAAAATAAAAGGGACAAAATGTTGTTTCCAAGATGGTTCGCACCTGAGAGGACGGCTCAATAGGCGTATTTTGCCCGCGGTTCAGCCCATCGCCGCTGCATCTTCGACCACCGATCGTGTCGTGCGCCGACCCAAGTGGGTGATAACAGGTTGCACGCGGGAGATCCCGAGGCGAATCGCAATCATTCGCTCGTTGGGCTTGTGGAAGCGTAGCTTGGCACATTTCGACGGCGAAACGACAAGAAAAAAAAAAGTATCTTTCTGGTTTTTGGGAACCGACCACAGAACGGTGAAGGATTCCCGTTGCGTTTGGTTCAACGTCTTCGCTGCGTTGAGTTGGTGCCATTTTCTACACTTTGCATAGTCCTCGCGGTATCGATGATAGCACGAGTTCGGTGGAACCCAATTGTTTTTATTTACCCGAATGCCCGTACAGAAAAAAGCGTTTTCCAAAGCTATATTGCGAGCAATTGTTCAAAAACACGTCTCTGGCTCATCGGAACGCAAGGAGGAGCGCGCCAACTTCAAAGGGCAACACAGATACCTCGAAGGTAGCGATGCCGCTAAGTGAGCGCGTGATGGCGAGGCGGCCAAGTGCGTGGCGTCATTCGTCGAGTTCGGGGGGGGGGGGGGGGGGATGGGAACAGAAGCACATGGGCGCATATGGAAAGTAAACATACGCACTAGGTGCGCAAAAAGTAGACGAACTTGCTCGCCGTATAGACCCTTTCTACGTGGGCGCCGCCATCTTGAATTACTGAACTTCCGGTATGCGGGAAAACATCCATTTGCTCTCGCCACACCCCTGGGAGGTGTTCGCTTTTTAATCGCGACCGTCTATCCGTCTTGTTTTGCCTCTTCTATATTATTTTACTTGTTCCAGTTTGTAATGTCTCATAGTTAAAACTTTAGAGGGTAAAAGCGCTAAAAGACAACGGACAAGGGAAAGGGACCAACACCACAGAGTGCTACTTGCAGCTGAAGTTTACTCATGAAAAAACATAAATATACACACCGTGAAATCAAGACATGTTATGAAAGAACTGCAAGGTCATCACACCAATGCTTATTCATCTACCATTTAATTTTCGAAAGGTTTTAAAAACGTCACCTCAAGGTAAAACAGGGCCATTGATGGAGCGCTGACACACGTGCCTTCAATGTACTTCGTTATGAAGAACGCTTCGGATATCCCCCTTGTAGTTTTGTTTCGGTTTCTGGCTAAGAAGGTGTCAATTAAATATTCGGGGCACACCCACATCTGTTACAGCGTATTGCCAGATTTTTCGAAGGTGACGATCTTACCGACAGTGCATGCTCCTTGAGGCTGTCATGTATGCAACGACCCTATTGGCCTATGTACACTCTGCCACGTGATAAATGAATCTTGTATACCACGCCTTCGCTGCACTCCACGTACCTAGTCTTATGTTTCTTCTTACATACCACAATGCTTACCACCCCTCGTCCTACTTTTCCACATAGTCTGCCCAATCTCTGAGGAGCTGAGAGTAGCACAGAGACCCTATGTTTTTGCCTCACTTTCTTTATTCTGTGGCTCACCTTATGCACATAAGGTATCACCCCTGGTCCACGTCCTGGCTTCTCTCTTACGCCACTACACCCTCCGCGAAGTTTCTTTAGCGGTCCCTCAGCCACCCCCATAAGAAATGTAGGTGGAATGCCTCCCTTCTCCAGATTTACTACCCGTAACATCAAGCTATCTCCTATCCTATGTGAGCAGGACTTCGATGAGGAAGCCATCAGGCACGTAGAAACAATACCACTCTACGCGCCTGAGGTGCACCGCCTCTACGTGACAGTTATTTCATCACGTGTCTTGATTTCACGGTATATATATATATATATATATATATATGTTTTTCCATGGGTTAACTTCAGTTGCAAGTACCGCTCTGTGGTGTTGGTGCACCTTTCACTTGCCCGTTGTTTTTACGCGCTTTTACCTTCTAAACTATGAAACACCATCTAGCTCAAGTGCATACCCTTCTACTGTTATGTCTCGCTTTTTTATGTTTTCTTTATTTTTTCTTTTCACACATGACGGATTTGTTAATTACGCGGCTGGGAAAGAGGGTAAACAAACAAGGTATATACGCTCGCGCGTACACGTACACAGTTTTGAAAAAAACAAACTATCCTTGATAACGCTGCACGTAATTTGTGAGATGGACACAGAGAGAAATGAAGGAGAGGAGGAGATGAGAGCGTGCCGAGCTCTGGTTGGAAGGATTAGTGGGTATACGCACAAAGGCTAGTAGCCCTTTTCTCTACCCACTAATCCTTCCGAGCAGAGCTCGGTCATTTGAGGTCCCGTCGCGCTCCTCCTCTCCTTCAATTTACTCCCCTATAGCCTACAGGTAAAAAAAAAAAAAAATCGCTGGTCAGAAACAATATGTTTGGGTTTGCATGTGTGTTTTTAGCCATGTTCTAGGTTAGTTTATTCTTAAATGAGGCAGTTCTGCCTTCTTCAAAGTTCAGAAAAGAATGCGCCGCACTGTACGTTTAAACCTGCTAAGAATTTAAAATTTTCAAGCTAAAATCAGTAAACATGCGGCGTAGCTGAGCTTTCGAAAGTACCTCAAGACGTGTGCATGGGTGGCCTAAATTGATCGTTCGTTCTTCACTGGTGCACGCAAACTCCAAAATTAGTTTTATCTCCTTGCTCGTTATTCGGGGCTGGGCGTCGATTAAAAGTTTTAACCCGATTATTCGCCACTCTTCAATCGATTAATTAATCGATTAATTGGTTTCGTTCATTCCCATGCCTAATAGTTTAAAATAATTAAATATTTTGCCTCTACTGAATATGTAGTAAACAGCGCAGTAAAATTTCAGATTTTTGGTCAACCTCGTAGTGCAGTTCAGAAGAGTCAAAAGACGCCCACTCTCACAATTTATTAATTCAGCCGCAAATGCAAAGAGGTTCGGTGATATTCTCCGGCAATAGCGAACCTCTTTGGTTGTTCACTATATTCTCTGCTGCGTTAAACAGACACTAGCACGGTGTTGAGGTAACTGGAACACGTATAACCTTCTTCACTTGTATGGAGTTACAAATCTTGCTCCTGCAGTTCACTTTAGGTCAGAATTTCTCCTAAAGTTTGCCTTTCTACAGGTGTACTCCTCTATGTCTGCGTGGTAAACGCGTTAAATGTTTACTTTATTTTTATTTGTCAAAATTTCACCGATTAACTGGTTAAAAATATAATCACGATTTAAGCATTAATCGATTAATCGGTAGGTTAATCGACCAAATGCCCAGCCCTACGAGTCGTCATAATAATTATTTTCGGACTGAGCCAGATCAATCAGCGTCTATCTCACTATAAAATATTTAAGTCGCTCGTCGACGTACAGAGTGTTTCAGCGAAGTCTTTCAAGATCCCTACCACCCACGGCGGACGTCAAGCAGTGCAAGAAACGTACTAATTAGTTAAATAATGAACTAGAATTGTCTAATTAACTTTTTTATGAGTGAAAATAGACATATGGTTTCAATGAGAAACTTGCTAAGCACCATCAAAAGCCATCAAATTAACTCATTAAAAAAAATTAAAAAATAAGGTGGGGGCAGCACTTTGCGGCGTTCTAAAAGACCTTCAATTTGGATGCTTTTCTAGGTTTTGTTTTCTTATTGGAGCGCATCTTTGCACCAGCGGTCCCGCTCCCCGGTGACTGAGGAGCGAAGCTACCGCCCTCCCTCGTAGGATGGAGGAACTCGGGGAAGTATGGAGTATGTGGTGTCGCTCGTCTCGGCCACCGGTCGAGACGAGCGATGCATGTGTTCGCAATGGTTCGCGAACACATGCGCAGCGAAACATCACACCGGATTCCCAAAATACGGTCACCACCCCAGGGGGTTTCACCCGAAGCAGCGTCTACGTCTGTGCGTAAGCCTCTGGCTCGTTAAGACCCCCCCAGCCAACCCCCAAAACGACTATAGAACATGATCCGCGGTCTCCACCGCCGTGGCCTGCGCCCGAGATCCGCAACCAAGGCACTTCGTCTAGTTTACGAAACGACCTGACCGTTGGCAAGTGCACTTAGGGGTTATGCTGGCTGTGTGGGTTTGCGTGTCTGGATGCCCTGGCCCTCGGTTAGGGGGTAGACTTGCGGGCAATAATCCGCCGTGGGAAAGACAGAACCTCGCCCGCGGTAGAAATGAACTTAATGTTCAACACGTACCAAAACGTTTAAACAAAATCTAAAAAAAAAATGCCGTTTTGGCGCCGCGCGAAAATGCGACCACCTCTAGAGGAGGTATAGGCGTATATATTGCCGAGCCTCTATTATGTACTTTCCAGTACAACCCTTTAGGTGCGCAACTACTGAAATCAATGGTGACTAGAAAGGTAGTAACCTCTCGTATTACTATTTGAGTGACTGAGACGAGCGAAATAAAAATGGATAAAAAGTGAAAGTCAGTTCTGGGGCTGCGTCCATCCACATGTAATATATCGAAGAAAGTTTATAAAACTGTCAGGCCCGTGACGCTACTGTGTGCTAGTATACACCGACTATGTAACAGAGGCTGGAACTGGCACCAGAGAACTTCGGGAAGCCCTCCAGTTGTCACTTAGTTTCGTACAAACGAGGCGCTTTCTACAGCGAGGAACTTCAGCTCGCCGGAATACCGTTGTCTCGCCCTCATTGCGTGGATGGATATGGACGGAGTGATGCATACTGCTGAACCCTTTTATTCGGGCGGCAGCTGGCGCCAGCTAGGCAGTACTTTTATTTTCTCTTACGCACTCGGGATCCCTCGAGATCCCTCAGTCACCTCAAATCGGTTAGCGAAAATTCGGAACGGCTTCCAATTCCTTCACCGCCGCCGCAATCGCACCGCGGCTTCCCGGGTGACACAGCTCGACGTACGCAGTCACAAACGAAGCGTCGACTTCGCCGTCGTCCCTCCCCGTAACAAACTCGACCTCCTTCCCCGTCGTCGAAACAAGCAGCGCGTCCTGCGGTGTCCGGGAGCATTCCGTCCGCACGGACTGAGCAAAAATGTGCAGGAATGCGACGCGCGCGCGAAGCGGCCGCGACTTCGCGCGTGAGGCGAGGCCGTCCCCAAGAGCGCATCCCCGGCGCAGGAGGTGGACGCGCCGGCGGCGTTGGGCGCCCGGTATCGGTGCAGGAAGCGCGGCCGCGGAGGCCAGCGCGCCGGGCGAGCACGGCGAAGCGCGATAAGCTAAAGGATTAGAGGGGGCTCCCGGACGAGTTGTGGTGCCTCGCCGGTGCCACCACCGCGCACACCGGGGATCGCACTCTTCTCTCCGGTGGAAGGGCGTCCGTTATCGGCGGGGACCCCGCTGGGACCAGAGGGGCGCCGTATCGGCTGCTGCCGGAATGCGGCGCACGCGCGGCCCCGAGAGGAGTCCTGCCCGCGGGCCCACGGGGAGCGCCTCGCGGTCGTCCTCCGGCCGACGCGTAATCCGGCGACCGTAATAGAGCAGCGCCGCCGGATCAAGGTTTCCCGAGATGCGATCGGGACATGTATCGCGTCGCCACTGCTGTCGCCGCCACCGCCGCGGTCGCCCGCGCTTCCCTCGACCTCTGAAGCGGCTGGACCCGCGAGGGAGCGAGGTAACCTCCTCGGGGTGGCTGGGCTTGTGCGAGGAGACCGAGCGAGATCGACAGAGCGGGACATGCGGGCGCGCTTGCGTGTCTCCGGTCGGAGCAGAAAAGTGCATCGCGCGTTTCTCTGGAGAGGGTGGCTCTCTTCTCGGAAATACGGGAACGCCGCGAGAGACCTCTGGCGTACATTGAATGGTCAAGGTTATGCCGCATTAACACAATCCCATGATGTCCCCGTAGGACTCTTTATGCAAGAAGATTATTCGCTCGAAAGAAAATAAACGTGTGCATTCTGGTAACGGCTGCACTTACCAACCTTCCCTCGCTCATAATATATATATATATATATATATATATATATATATATATATATATATATATATATATATATATATATATATATACTATTTCTAGGGCGGCCTTGTGTGGGAACGTAGAACGATATCTCCTTTCGGAAATCAGATGGCAAGCGTTACCAAATTAAATCAAATCAAATCGCTTTATTTTGCCACAAACTGTACATTTGTGACAAGGGCGTTGGAGAAAAAGGTGCGCGTTTACAGCTTGACAGGTTCCAACACCACATTCATGGCTAGAGCGGAGGCGGTATGAAATAAATATACATATACATATGCACATACCTATGGTGGGCAACAGCATATATACACATACATGTAGCATATATATACATACATACATGTAGATGTGAGGAAATCAAAATAAAAACCGTCGAGTATTGATGAGAAACCCGAAAACACTGTTGTTCGTTATTTTAATTTTTTTTTTTAAATCTGTTTTAACTCTCGAAGGTGTGAGATGAGCTGGGATCCTGAATAGTCTGTAGAGAACACTCGTTTCCTATGCATGTCCTCGCAATCGTGTTCACATCGGTACACACACCGACTACACGTCGGAAGTATCCTCCTCGATGGGACCCCGGCCGGAGTCAAAAGGAGGGCCCCTTTGCGAAGCCCTAATCGGCCGCACGGAGGCACGAGCTGCGGTGGCGTTCTCCTCATCCCGTCTCCTCATCGTCCTCCTCGGCAGGAGAAGCTCCGGCGTGGCCAATGGATCGTCGGGCGGCAGCTGCCCCGAGCGGCAGGTGCAAAAGCGCGGGCGGAGGACGGGCAGGCGCGCCGAGGGCACGCCGAACTGCACGCCGGTGCACGCCGAAAGAGACCGCACGCCGGACCCCGCACGGCCGAGCAGCGCGCAGCACGGTAACGCACGGCGTCGTGCTCGTCCGATCGGCGATCGGCACGCCCCCGGGGCACGACCTCGGTGCGTGCGGCGGTCCCTTCGGAGCGCCCTCGCGTCGTCGGCGACTCGGCGGCCGTCGGCAGCAGCCGCTTCGGCGGGGGGTGGGTCGGATCCTCCCGGAACGCGGGCCTCGTGACGCTTGCTCGCCTCATCAGCGATTAGGGAGAGGAGCCAAAGAGGTTCCGTTGGCCCCGCGTGCCTAATCTGCCATTAAGATGTGTTAAAAGCGAGCCCCGACCGGCTAATGAAAACAAAACGACGTCGTGGGGAGGCCTCGCCAGCTGGGGGACGAAGGGTCCCCCCGGTTTGCTCGGACGGCTGGGAGTCGCGAGCCAAGTCGCCGAAGACTAGTCTTGAAATCGTCCGGGAAGCCACTTGGTGCGACTCGAGTGGCTTCCCAAACCTGTATGCAGACATGGCCTGGACAGTGCGCACCCCTCGTATATTTCGGCTAATTTTGAGGACTTTGAGCGTTTTGAAAAACGAGTTTGTCTCGCGATTTATCGTGAATGCAATGCAATTATAATTACGATATGCTGTGATGGTTTACATTAATATTTATTTATAAAGCAATCAATGATCGCTTCACTGAATAATCCGCTTTACCACAATAAAGTTTTAATTTTTGGTAAATATTTAATAAGCGTATTTGGTTGTAAATTTAATCCGATTTACGCAACAGCGTTCGGATGTTGAATTACGTTTCGGGAACTTCTGTCGAGGTACGATTGTGACTTATCGGAAAATGTTTGTGCGTTTTTTTTATGTTTTAATTAATTGAAGAATTGGGCCCGGTACGCGGCATGCGAAGCGCGGGTGTTCAGAAAATTCGCGCAAGTATCTCAACGCAACACAGTGAAGCATTCTGCTTTAATGGGTCAAAAAAAAAAAACTTAAAACATTTTCGTCGAGCAGTGATAGGTGGTTTACACGCATCAAAATTAATGCGGACTTTATTGGACTTATCGTTGCGATAAGTCGAATAAGTATACTAGATACGTATTATTGTATTTGTGGATGCATCGCATTCTCATCGGGTTTGATTATGGGATTGCGAAAACCTTTTAATAAAACTCCCCCGTGTAAGAACACAAGCGAACTCTGAGGCGAAGGAATAAAGAATGAGTAGTAATCGTTCTCCACGCACGGAGTTTGAATCAGTGGAAGAGGATGCGACGGTGTCCTAAGAGGCGCGCAGGGGTCGGAGCCCGCAACCGCCAACGGAAGCCGCGCGAACGGAATCCGGAAAAGCCCAGGACCCCGCTTCCGGCAGCGTGGGCGACGCTTGGCAGCTTCTGCGGATCCCGGATCATCGTGTGTACGACTCACGCCGACTGACAGCAGTTCGCACGGCCAGGTCGAGGGCCGGCTGACAGTTCGCTCGGAAGCCCGGGTGCGTTGCTCGTGCAGCCTCTCGTTAGACTGCGTCAATACTTGTCCCCCCCCCCCCCAAAAAAAAAAACAAAACAAATTGAACAGCAAAGCAGTTTTTTTTTTTTTTTTTTTGCAGACTATCGAAGCCAGTTGAGTCGGAAGTGGGTTTACCAGGGGTCCTCGACTCGTCAAATGCAAAGTTGGAACCGACATTTCGCGGAGCGCGCCGATTTCACTTCGGCGACAAAAGCGCGGTGTCATCGTCGCCAGAGTCTAATCAGGGCGTTCCGTAAACTTGGACTTTAACTTTGTCCTTGACTAGTCTAGGGCCCCAGGCAATCAATTACGCCTGAGTTCACCGAGGGGCCAATCAAGCAGATCAGAAAGCTCGATGTAACGACCTTCGCCGACTTTTTGTGCTAGGGGCTGTGACAGACGGGCCTGTGACCCCACACCCGCGATTGCCTCCATTTCCTTTCTTTGAACCTACATCGCCAACAACAGCAACGTCTTTTCTGTGCGTGCTGATCTACCGGCTCATCTAATAGAGCTCCGACAGTGCGCCTTGACTTTACGCTTTTAGTCTTCGTGTATGCGCTTGTTTTTTCTTTTCGTTTCTTTTCGCGATAAAAATGGAGCTCGGTTCTCCCACCGAGCTCCATTTTTATCAATTAACTACCGCTTCTGGTATACCTCCAAGGCTGCGCGGCTTTCCCGGTCTTTTCCGTGAATGCGGATGGAATTCGCGTTAAAGTGTCTAACACTTCTCGGCCTCGGAATTTTCTTATGGAAACGATGTTGCGCATCGAGGAGACCCTTGATAAGGAAAGGGAGGAAGCCATAAAACGTAAAAGCACCCTTGGCGAGCGCGTGTCTTCCGATGGAAACAAACGTAGCCGCTCTGCTCGCACCGAGTCACCTCTTCCTTCGGTTCGCACGAGGAGCGCAGATCTCAATCTCAGCTCTCCCAAACCGCGTGCGATCGGACACTGTAAACCCCCTAATCACCGCTTCCGTCGTCACTTGGGAACAAAACTCCAACGCGTCTCGAATGCACATCCCGGGAGCAACAACGACGAGAACAAAAAAGGCAGAACTACCATCACACGCCCCTCTCAGCAAAGGGGCAGTATTCGCATACGCAACGAGCTTCTCCTCCGCTTCTCCCACAGTATACCTACGGCTCCTATATTTTCCGCGCATCGCCTACGGGACATGCACGTTCATCCGCGTTTCCGGACCACCAGAATTTCATTCCCGAAGCGCGCGCATGTTCTCACGAGACTCGCGACCGATCGCCGATTATGCTCTCCGCCTGGTATTGCGACAACGGAGTACCGCAGCCTCCGCCGCGCTGGGGAGAGGGGGGAGGCTATACGGGCATCGCCGGAAACGAATTAACCTGACTATGGCCACTAGGTAAAGCCGCTGAGGTGCTGCTCTCAGGGCGACACGCGCTCGTTCCCACGTGGAGATCGGCGACCGGGGCGCGCCCCCCAATGGCGATCTGGGATCGGAGAGCAGTCCGCCGTCGCCTCACCGGTTCCCACGGAGTCGTCCTGCGACGACGGCGGTGGTGGCGGCGCGGGAGCAGCGGCGAGGTGCCCCCGGCGGAGAGGCGCGGTGGCGCCCGTCGTCGGGCCACGCTCCTCCCAGTGGACAGTGTGCCGTGAGCCGGCCACAGATAGCGGCGGAACCTCCGTTCGTGTACTCCTTTATCTGGACGCGGTTGCGATGGATGGTGTAGCCGCGCGCAGCCGACTCGGTGTCGGTCGGGCATCGCGGGGATAGTAATAACGTTGTGGAAGCAAATTACGCGTCCTCCTCGGTTGGCTTTTCGGTTCTCACGCGTTCTGGGGAGGTATCTCCGCGGCCATTGAGGCCGCGTAAATGAGCGAACGCCGGTCTGGAGTCGATGTTGAGGGAACACGGTCGCTCCGATCGTCGCGGGACGTTCGTCAAAGGCCGACATACTTCCCGCTGACCACTTTTGATCCCTTCGTCCTTTCGCATATCCTCTCCATCTTTCAGCTTTCCCCTAGCAGACCCGAGAATCTTCCCTGTAGAAAACCGAGGTTGTACGTCGGCCTTTAAAGGGATGCTGAACCGATATCTGAAGTTGCCGAAATAAGCCCCGGACAAGCTTCCCGGGACCGCACTATACCTAAAAATGCTATTCATGTAAAGGGATGGAAATCGGAATATTATATTTCTTGGAATGACGACCGCTGATTGAGCCAGAAGCGCCAGAAGCCTCCGATGCGCGCGAAGCCCTCTGGGATTACTCGCAACGGAACTGACGTCAACAAACTGCAACGGAACTGACGTGAACAAGTCGAGCTGCCGACGCGCCACAGCGTGGAAGAAAGTTGCGCTTTGAATAATAGTAGACGGATGCCCGTCGCGTTGGAAGTTTGCCAACTAATCCAGCCAAGTTATAGCTGCGCACTACCTGCCAGCCACCCTGCACCCTGCCACCCCCAGTCCACTTCTGCACCTGCGTCGTAGCGACGGCGGCGACTTTGGTCTGTGGGTTTTTCGGAGTTCGGCGATTTCTTTCCCGTTCTGATAATTTGGCCATGACGACGGCGACCACGGAGGCTTCGACAGCGCTGATGTTTGATGCCGCCAAGATGCCGCTTGCTCGCGACGCTCGCTAGGCCGTTCGGCGCCGCATAGGTGTCGTGTCAAAAACGACATGATGAACACTGTTCGACAAATTTATCAGACAAAATTGCATTTCTTTTAAAAATATATCTCATCGTTTCGGGACGGGGTTCGCACGTCGCATTTCCGTTTCGTCGCGCCACCACGCGGCGTGAGCGCACGCCGGAGCCAACGAGGTAGGTCGGAGCCAACCGAGCCAACTTTGATGGCTCACCATAGCCGCGTTTTGCGTACTACAAGTTTGTTGTCGTCACGAAACGAGCTTTCAAAAAACTCACCAGGTGCACCTTAGAATATTTATTTACATAAATCATATAATTTAGACTACTTTATTGTTTCAAGTACCGTCATTTAAGAGCCATTCGTGTGCTGTAAATATCAAAACGACAAAGAATTTAGATTTTGTTTTTCGGTTCAGCATCCCTTTAAATGAGCGCCAAGGAACATGATGGGAGTGCATAGTTCCGCACGCCGGGCGCATCGAGCACGCCAGTCGTCATATTCGGCGAGGGGAAACTCCCGCGCAGATTTGCTATCGATCGGCTTCAGGGCTGTACTTGAGAGACGACAAGTTCGCATGTTGCCCGGAGAACAACAATTACAGCGTGCTACCTGATGCTTGGAAATGCCTTCTATTGCAGCCATGGTCGAGATGCCCCCCTTAGCCCTCTCGACCTTTGGCAACAGAGCACGTGGTTACTCAATTTACGTGGCTTCAGAAATGCTCCCCACTGCACCCACGGTCCTACCTCTTTCGCTCCCTCCCACCCTCTTCCCCTCGCCTTTCGTGGGGTCCCAGAGGCAGCAATTGGTGCAAGTACACCGGCCGCCCAACTGCGTTCCGTTGGAAGAATTGCCAGCAGTAATTTCTCAGTATTGCCTTTCAACTCTTGCGGGATACTGTACTTGAAAGTTTCCCATTGCCACACCTAAACACGAGAGAGAGAGAGAGTACAACAAACTCCAAACATGCTTTATTATTCTTGAAATATGCGTTGACTCTAGTGAACAAGAAAAAAAAAATGGTTTTCTTTTAAGACAGTCAAAACTTCTTATCTAAGCCCAACACAACGCAGAAAAATAGACAGGGCACATTAACAGGAAACCCCCTCCCCTCATTTTTCTTACTGGCTGCACCACCTATGTCATCGCATCGGTACGTATCCAGTAAAGACGAAGATTCTACGACAAGCACGGTGTCCACAGGCATCCATTAGTAAGTTCTCACGGAGGTGCACTGTCGACTTCCAGGCGTGGCTGGCATGATGATGTCCAGGGTGACGTCATCAGTGCCGGCTGCCCTTGGAACATCTTAAAAACAGCGTGAAACGCTCTTAACGGCGCATGTCTACACCCGCGCTCGCCTAAACGACAAAGCCAACGAGGGAAAAGCTCCGCCAGTTCAACCGTGCACGTACCGGCCCACGAGAGGACTGGCCGGCGCACCGCTACATACCACCCCTAAGCTGACAGCGTGATGGGAGCTACGCGCTCGCAGCACCAATCAAACGCCTCCCTTTCATCGCCTGAGCCCGCTCCGTGTATACCAGCGTGATCACGTGGCGAAACGATAGGCGTATGAGGGGCCCAACCAGCGCGTATCTTCTACTGCACAGTCAGCTTAGGGGTGAATACGGCCCAGCACCGGTCCGCAGCTGCCGTCCGCGGATTTCTCCGCGCTCGCTGGGCCATGACGCTGGATGGGCGCGAGCGTGCTTAAACCGCACCAGGGGCACGCGCTGCTGCCCGCAACAAAGCGACGGAAGTAACGCTGATCCCTCGGCGTCAAATGTCGCTGCTGGCGTCGCCGCGGCGTTGTTCCACACGGCGCCTTTGTTGGCGGATGTGCGCTGTTCGCCCGGCGATCGACGCATGCCGTCAGCCGAGGCCGGAGATTCAGATGCAGATCGGGCACGGCGTGTGTGTGTTCCCGGGCGACTATACGTCGGCGGTCCCGGCGATAGATGGGCGATTCAAATGTCAGCCAGCACGTCGCCGCGGAGACTCTCCGCGCCCTTTGCATACATTATACTTGTAGTCATACCTTTTCTGACATGTGTTAGCGGAGGCTGCAGTTGCGCGGAACAATTCTTCCGGTGCGGAGTTTTTTGAGCGGTTGCGATTCACGAGGTTGCCTCTATTCGGATCGTCGGAACGAGAGCATTTAATATCGGCGTACGCGTCCTTGTAGTGGGGGGAGGGCTCGTTAAGTTGGAGGCTTTTTGTGAAACGAGGGGCAGTCACGACCTTCATCGATGGTGTTATGGCGGTGTTACAATCGCGCTCCCTATGTTCGTGGAGGATATATAGACTTCACAATAACGATTCTTGCTTACACCTTCCTGACATAGAAGGATAATGTAATGTTCTGAAGTGTCTTATATTTAACTAAATTACGTATTTAACCTCGCATACCACTGGATACATAGGGAAGCGCCAACAGGCGTCACCGCGTCCCTATGTAGGCCGTGAAATTTGCAAATACGCTTCAGTTGCAGCGACAATACAAACGTAGATTACTTGTTTTCACGTAAAAAGATCTAGTATAGCAGTTGATTTTATTGGCTGAATTATCTATCCGCAGCGGAGATGCATTTGTCTTTCGCTTTTTATTAGATCAACGAAAGACAACAAGTTTGGGCACTCCAAGTCGCAATTGAGCTATAAAAAAAAAAAAAAAAAACTGTGCTGTGTGTATGTTAATTGAGCCGGAAGTTAGTCCGCTTCAATAGGCGTCGTGTCTCAACTGTAGATGATGAATGTTTAGGCAGTGTAGTACAACAGCTAATCCGGGGACTTTAACGTGTACCACGCAGAAGTGAGAGACGACCTCACGCCGGTACGATGTTCATCCAGATCGAAACGGGCAGGGTTGGGGATTGAACTCAGGATCCCTGGGTTCTTCAGTGCGAGATTTAGCTTCACTTGCTGCAAGCTGGTGTGCGTTAGCCCATTTGGCCACCGATCCCCCGTAACACCTTTGCAAGTGCGGTCCCGGCCTAACCTCGAACCGCGCGCCGAGGTGAGGAAGACGTATACTCTCCAGTCAAAACGTTCGCTGCTTGTCGTTCAATGCTGCGAAGCGTATCCTGCTGAAGCATACGACACTGGGCGCCGAGAGACTCAAGAGTTATTTTAAGAACATACAGGCGTTATCTTCGACCGCGAATAAAGCACATACAATTAAATAAAAAAGCCAAACAAGTAACAAATAAAAAATTTAAAACAAATCTGCAGTCTCAAAGCGCATATCAGAATGCGAAAGAATGTCCTTCACATGCTTCACTGCCGCCAGCCAGTGTTCCTCCGAAATGGCAAAAAGTCCACTACAAAGGTGCACGTCGCGCTGACGTCTTCTGCATGGAAACAGTATATACTGCTTACCCACAAGAAGCTCAAGACGGGCTGCACACACAAACAACACACCTTCATTCGAGCAAGCCCAGCAAATCAATGCCTTGACGAAACCATCTCTCGTGCGCCTTTGGTTGAGTTAACATCTTTCTCTTCCGCATGGCCCAACGTCACAGGAGTGGTCATGGCTACTGCATTTCCTGCTTGGTCCACATTCGCGCACCTCAATGACGTAGCCCATAACACACCCCAACATGGCGGAAATGTTACGCGATGCAAGCATCGCTCGAAATGGCAGCGCACAAGAGTCTTGGTTTCAAAAGTGCGCAGGCGATCGCGCGATAAAGGCACGAAGTGGATTTACGGACGCAGGCTCACACCGTCCGCAGTAATATTCCATTTTTACGCAGCTACGTTTTACACCGGCATTACAACAAGCAGCACACACCGATCTCACCGGCCAATTACGTTACGCCACCGCTGTCGTCATGCATCGTGTGGGAACTGTAGACTTTCTGCGTGCGCGACAACCGCGCTGCGGGTTTGCGCGAGCAGAGCACGAGGCGACACGAGCTGTCTCGCACACTGTCGCCTGCCTCTGTGAACTACACTTATGGCGGCGTCACGCATGCGTGGAACGCTTAATGCGATCGGCAGCTGTCAACTAAGCAGCGAAGTTATCTGAAGCAGAATTATGCTAGGGGTATGCGTACAACCCTAGCCTCCTCTATACTCTCAAAGCCTGGCAGTTCGACGACGGAGCCATAGAGTGCCCGTGGTTGCAGATTTGGAGCGCGAGGAGCTGGTAGCAGGGAGCATTTCTCGAGGAGCCTGGGCCGGCTTGCTATACTTCGTCTCACCTTAGTATGGACTATTGTTAGCCGCGCGTGCTAAAAGCGCGAGCTAGTCGCTTTGAATGAAGCCGCGGCGGCTGCACGAGCGCTCGTGCAGCAAGTGATCTAGTCAAGGCAGTCAAGGCTGGCCGCTCGCGCTAGCACAGCCTTCGCGGTTAGTCCATGCTAGGGTGAGACGAAGTATAGAAGCAGTGTCTCAGCTGAGACTGGGTGAAAGAAAGCACTGCCAAAGCCAGCGCACGAGCTGAGCGGGACTCAAGCTACGTCTCAAGACGCTCACGCGCCCCAGCCTTTGCAGTGCTTTCTTTCACCCAGTCTCAGCTGAGACGCTGTTCTAGCAAGCCGGCCCTGGTATTCAACGCACAGTTTTATGGGCGAAGCTCCTTAGGGGCTGGCCATGTCCGTCCGCCGTCCGTTGTCCGCCGTAGGCCGGCGTCGGGTGCTCGTGCTTCTGCTCGTGAGATCACGTGCTCACGAGCACGTGAGCACACGCTCACGTGCTTGTGTAGGGCCAAAAAAAAAATTGCAAAAAAATATGAAAAAAAAATTATGAAGAAAGAAAAAGAAGAAAACCACACATTCTCCTACTGACATGAATGAAAAGGCTCAAAGAAAAAGAAGAAAAAAAAGAGTAGGGGGTTCTGAGATGCCATCCCATCTGTCTGCTTAAAAAAAGAGAAAGAAGAAAACCACACATTCTCCTACTGACATGAATGAAAAGGCTCAAAGAAAAAGAAGAAAAAAAGAGTAGGGGGCTCTGAGATGCCATCCCATCTGTCTGCTTAAAAAAGAGAAAGAAGAAAACCACACATTCTCCTACTGACATGAATGAAAAGGCTCAAAGAAAAAGAAGAAAAAAAAGAGTAGGGGGTTCTGAGATGCCATCCCATCTGTCTGCTTAAAAAAAGAGAAAGAAGAAAACCACACATTCTCCTACTGACATGAATGAAAAGGCTCAAAGAAAAAGAAGAAAAAAAAGAGTAGGGGGTTCTGAGATGCCATCCCATCTGTCTGCTTAAAAAAAGAGAAAGAAGAAAACCACACATTCTCCTACTGACATGAATGAAAAGGCTCAAAGAAAAAGAAGAAAAAAAAGAGTAGGGGGTTCTGAGATGCCATCCCATCTGTCTGCTTAAAAAAAGAGAAAGAAGAAAACCACACATTCTCCTACTGACATGAATGAAAAGGCTCAAAGAAAAAGAAGAAAAAAAAGAGTAGGGGGTTCTGAGATGCCATCCCATCTGTCTGCTTAAAAAAGAAAAAGAAGAAAACCACACATTCTCCTACTGACATGAATGAAAAGGCTCAAAGAAAAAGAAGAAAAAAAAGAGTAGGGGGTTCTGAGATGCCATCCCATCTGTCTGCTTAAAAAAGAGAAAGAAGAAAACCACACATTCTCCTACTGACATGAATGAAAAGGCTCAAAGAAAAAGAAGAAAAAAAAGAGTAGGGGGTTCTGAGATGCCATCCCATCTGTCTGCTTAAAAAAAGAGAAAGAAGAAAACCACACATTCTCCTACTGACATGAATGAAAAGGCTCAAAGAAAAAGAAGAAAAAAAAGAGTAGGGGGTTCTGAGATGCCATCCCATCTGTCTGCTTAAAAAAGAGAAAGAAGAAAACCACACATTCTCCTACTGACATGAATGAAAAGGCTCAAAGAAAAAGAAGAAAAAAAAGAGTAGGGGGTTCTGAGATGCCATCCCATCTGTCTGCTTAAAAAAGAGAAAGAAGAAAACCACACATTCTCCTACTGACATGAATGAAAAGGCTCAAAGAAAAAGAAGAAAAAAAAGAGTAGGGGGTTCTGAGATGCCATCCCATCTGTCTGCTTAAAAAAAGAGAAAGAAGAAAACCACACATTCTCCTACTGACATGAATGAAAAGGCTCAAAGAAAAAGAAGAAAAAAAAGAGTAGGGGGTTCTGAGATGCCATCCCATCTGTCTGCTTAAAAAAGAGAAAGAAGAAAACCACACATTCTCCTACTGACATGAATGAAAAGGCTCAAAGAAAAAGAAGAAAAAAAGAGTAGGGGGTTCTGAGATGCCATCCCATCTGTCTGCTTAAAAAAGAGAAAGAAGAAACCACACATTCTCCTACTGACATGAATGAAAAGGCTCAAAGAAAAAGAAGAAAAAAAAGAGTAGGGGGTTCTGAGATGCCATCCCATCTGTCTGCTTAAAAAAAGAGAAAGAAGAAAACCACACATTCTCCTACTGACATGAATGAAAAGGCTCAAAGAAAAAGAAGAAAAAAAAGAGTAGGGGGTTCTGAGATGCCATCCCATCTGTCTGCTTAAAAAAAGAGAAAGAAGAAAACCACACATTCTCCTACTGACATGAATGAAAAGGCTCGGCATGCTGCGGCTCGGCGTCTACGCAGACAAGCACCACCAGAGCTTCGCCCCAAGCAACATCATTCACCACGTGGAGATGTGGTCAATTTTTTGCAGTGGCGAGGACCCGAAACATGGTTTTCTAACCCGAAGAGAAAAGAAGCGGTAGCGCGAAGAACGCGAGGAGCACGAGCGAACATTTCATCGCTCGGGAGAAGTGTGTTTCGGCGCCTCGACCACCTCGACGCAGCGGGCCGCCCGTCACGTGTCTCTCCTCTCATCCGTTGTCTGCCGCTCTACCTTTTCACTTTCGGCGGTCGCGTCTCCTGGCGATCTGCTAGGCTTTGTCAGTATAGAGGAGGCTATAGTACAGCGTACCAAAAGAACCCTGTCGAAAAATCGAGTGATTCCGCTCGCTTCTTTTGTTCGTGGGCAAGTGCCTCCTAGCGTCCAATATAAAAGTCGCTTCTGCGCTAGCTACTCATCTTCCGAGATGGCAGGCAGGGAACGACGGGCATGCAGACAGAACACACACCAGGCCGAACGAGGTGTCCGTTTGCAGCTCCGACGTGGGGAAAGGGGGAGGGGGGGGGGGGGGGGTTCCGTGCGTGCCCCCGGCCAACCTAAGTGGACGCCACGCACGCGCTGCGAGTCGAGGCGGGCGCCCCGCCGTGCGACGGCGTGCTGCTCGCCTCCTGCGGCTCTATTTGCCCGCGCCGCGCGCGCTACGCCCGTGCTACTTTGCCGTCCATGGACGACGCCGAGGGGGTCAAGAGCTGGCGCTCACGCTTGCCCAAGCGCACGCGCTCGCGCGCGCACACCGCCACTAGATTTTGTTCCACCTTACGATGGACCGCAGGGGGACGCCACGAGCCATCGGAACCAATCCAATGCCGCCTGAGTGTCACGTGACCCTCGGGTGGGACCCGCGGGGCGCTTAGTCGGGTGGCATAAGTTCGCAGCAGGCGATAGGCTGGGGTGACTCCTCGTAGTACCTGCTGCGGTTCGTCGTAAGGTGGAACGGTATAGAGCGCACTCGTTGCGCGTCCGTCCGTCCATCGTCGGTAGCCGAGCGGGGTCCGACGCTTCTGTTTGCCATGACCGCGCTGATGAGAAAAGTGTGGTGTTGGCCGCGGTCGCCCGCCGGGCCGGATTCGAGGAACCCGGGCCGGCGCGGTGGCCTTGCCGCTCGCCCACTCCAGCGTACGCGACCTCGTCCTGGACGCCATATTTGAGGGCGATGTTAAGAGCGCATGCTCAATTAATAGGCTGCTAAGACCAGCAAACTTGATAGTGCGGAATGCACGTTGCAAAAAAACTGCGGAAGCTCGCCGTCAGCACGCGCTCAGCAGCCGCGCGCACAGTTATGGCCGCCAGGGAATACTCCCTATGCAGACGCGTGGGCACTTTTGAGACGGAGTTCGGGTGGCACGCATCGGTGGAATCAGCACTGCATGATGCACGTTATAAGACCGGGATAGAAGTTATATGCTTCGCAAAACAGTTAGCAGGAACACGATATGGGCGCTTTTTGGCAATTTTAAATGGTATTGTCGGACAATGAATTTTACCATTAGGTTAGTGCCCCAAATAAGAATTTTCCAGCACATTAGTATAGTTCTGATGCAGCTTCTCGGTTCTAACTTCTAAGCAAAAAACATAAAAGAAAACGGCAATCCCTTGTTCGCTTTGACAGCGTCGTTCTATATACAATTTTTTTGTATATTATCTTCAGGGCGAAATTAATTAGTCGTCTACTTTTATTACCCGAACTAAAATAAAAAAAAGAGCGATATATATATTTTTTTTTACTAAGGTGTGGTTTTAGATTCCGCGTGATATCACATTTACGGATAACTTTCAAACTTATTCTTGGGTGGGAAAAACATTGCTCTCTTACATGGTAAACACCACATTCCCTGGGTGTGTCAAACTGCACGAACGGCTCACTGCTAGTTTGTTTATTCATCGGCGAAATCCAGAGAGTCGTGTATACTAAGAAGAAACGTCATTTATTCTTCACATTACCAACTGTACTTCCGTCGAAGATTGCTGGCTTCGAAAAGGCTTTCACAAAAACGCAATCCATATGAAAAAAAAATTTATTGTAGTTTTTTTTTTTTTAGTGCCAATATTTGACTGGAGCAATTGCAGACGTCGCGCAAAGGTAGCATAACCGGTTTTGAAGCACGCGGCGCTCTATCAAGTTACGGCAGGACATAGGAAGAGACGAAGGAGCCATGCTGTTGCTTCCGTTCCGTCTTCCAAACTAGTACTGCGTACTCATGACATCATCTTCGTATGTTCGTTTCTGCCACATGTAGTACGGATAAGTTACTTACAATTTTCCTCGTATATTTCGATTGGAGAAAATAAAAATGTATTTTAATACGTTATTTTAATTGTCGTATTTGACACTGCGTCGACACCTTTAGGCATGCGCCGCGTTATGAATAATTATGGATGAATGACGCTTGGCGGAGACATGCACCGTAAGTAGCAACAAGGTATCGTAGCTGGCGGATTGTCTCAGCTCGCCTGAACAGCTCTTCTTTACGAAAATTCGGTTCTGTAAA
Source organism: Ixodes persulcatus (assembly GCA_013358835.2). Classification (NCBI taxonomy): domain Eukaryota; kingdom Metazoa; phylum Arthropoda; class Arachnida; order Ixodida; family Ixodidae; genus Ixodes; species Ixodes persulcatus. Next base: position 52,060 of record JABSTQ010001338.1, on the reverse strand, counting down.
AACAATGAACAGCAATTTCTTATTTTGTGTTATTTGTTTTATTGTTATTAGCGCGTCAACTCGTAGACGCTTCCGGCTTCGGGCGAACCCCCTTGAAATCAAGTTTCACAGCCATTGCGTGAGTTGTCCGATACCCACACCGTGACGAAATAATTTCTGCAAAAACTTCCCAACATTCGTCGAGATAAGCCAGTCCGGTGTTCGTTTCCTATGTTCGAAAAATACCGGGGCAAAAATCGTGCACGGTTAATTCAGGCAGTATGACAAGGTATACGACAGTCGGACGTGTTGGTGATGATTGAACACGGTTAAAGCTACGCGCAAAAGGACAATTAAAAGCTGGGCCGGGGGGGGGGGGGTACACATAGACGACAGACAAGCGCACACTCACAACTGTTTCTGTCGTTTAAATGACTTCGTCATTGCCGTCCTTTGCAAATTTTGTGCCTACGCAACACAACCAGCAAGAAATTTCCCAAGTGGGTGCCACTGAATTTGTTTTTTATTTACTAAATCCTTGCCAAGAACCGCTGTCGGAGAGCAACGAAGATCCGCTAAAACTATCCGCTGCTCTATCACCCATAAACATGCTCAAGATGCATGTGCCTACAATTGCGAACGGTAGCCAAGTGCAATTAATGCAAAGGTGCAGGCGAGCTTGACAGAATAAACAATAATAATCCCTGGAGAATGGGAACAAGGGAAACATGGTTCCCCTTCTCCAGGGACTTTTATCGTTTAGTAGACATGTATTTTAATAAAACCACCCTTGTCGTAAAACATCGCCTCCGGTCATAAACATATGTTCACGTCGGCCCGGTTTTAGTTGCCGATTGTGTGCTTTTGAATGCGGTTAGTGAAAGCAATTCCGTACGTATACGGGCACGACGAGCAAATAAACGCGCCCTATGTTGAGAGCTAGTTGAATAGATGTGTTGTATCACTGGAAAATCGAGAACAATAAAAATGTAGTTTATTTGGAATGTCTTTTTTTTAATGAAATGTGGTAGGATATTCTTACCTCTTTAGCTTTAGGTTATTCAGGAATCACTGTGACGTTGGCACTTGATATAGCAATAATTTCGTATGACCGGATTCGCATGCAACCTTCTTGATAACAAATCTATACATGAGGCTGACTGCTCGCAAAGCTAGACAAATTAAACTAACTACACATGATAGAAGAAAAAAAAAACACGCTTATTTCGGGCGGATATTTAAGCTTCGTCGAGCAAGGAAAAAACTATCGATCGGGTGCGGATGGGGCTTGGCGAATTTCTGCGCTAAATCGAACGGTACTTAGCAGTTTCGTGACTGTGCTCCCGCAACCGCCCCGGGGAGCTTGTACTTTCAGTGTGAGAGCCGCTGGAAACCAAAAGCGTTATGAAAAGTAACTCTGTTCTGTAGACCCACTTGAGGTGCTCTTGTTATGACAACAAGACAGTATACCATATTGTCCTAAGAAACATTGCCGCAGAATGCGTTGTTAACACAACGGTTGATTTATTGGAGCTAATTTCAAACGAGATCTATTCACGGATGAGCGTGGCCGAACATATATGTAATGGTGGGGCAGCAAGACAAATGAAGAAAAGAAAGCAAAACATGTTAGACTATAATTACTATTGGAGTATCCATCCTTGAGGTAGCCCTTCACTCTTCACTTCATTCTGCCCTTCACTCTTTGAAAAGGGTGAAGGGCAGAATAGTAGGCATTCATTCGTTAATGCTTTTCTTGGGTATATTTTTTTCATTTCTTTACATTTTTTTGGCGATTTCACAAGGCTGTTTTTTTGTCTGTTTTACAAATCTAAACTCGGCCCTTTTTTTTCTTTCCATTTTACCGCTTTTTCCGAATAGATAAATTTAGATTGCCTGACGAAGTAATAATAAAAAAAAAAAGCGACAACAACGTTCTTTACTTTTGTCTTAGGCATGATTGAGGGATGCTTCCGAGGAACAATTTAAAAATTTCGCCAATCCTCGATTTCAAATCGTGCGTTGAAACTCTGCCACAACAAACAATCTTGTTTGTCATGATGCGATGTCGACGCGATGTCGACGCAACGCGATGTCCGTCGTGGCGCGAACCGGCTTCCTGAAAAAAGCCGACGAGTCGAAGGAGTTTGGCCGAGTTTTTGCGTCTTTTCGAATTCCGACCCCGGATGCGGGCCGTTGCCGGCACCGCGTCCAATTACTGTAATAACGGCGTCGGCGGCACGGCTCGACGTTGGGCGCCAAGTCCCGGGGTGCGCGAAACCGGCGCACCGTGACGGGAACTGCAGCTGCAGAAGCCGGTTGGTAAAGCCTACCCGGCTGTACTCGTGAACCATGGCACACCGAATTGATACGGTCTGCGCAATCAACAAAACATGTAAAGGAAAAAAAAAGAAAGGTGGGCACCGTCGTTTTTAGTGAGCTCGACAGGCGATGCACTGAACGAGGCTCTCGCTGTTCATTGCTCGCCCTCGCGCGAAAAGAAATTTGACGGCGAAAGCCCTCATTGCAAGGTTTCACAAGGGCGTGTGTATTTCGTGCAGGGCCATGCTGTCACGTAAAGTGCTGTCGCGTGACACTGAATTCCCGTTATTTAGCGAGAATATCTCTGCTAAACTTAGAGGGAATTTAATGTCACGTGACGCCATGATGTCGCGTAACTTCATTGTGCCACGTGATGTCGCAGTGTCACTTAATCACCGTACGCTAAATTTAGCGGAAGGTAAAACCGCTAAGTGTACACACAGCACGGCGGTGTCACTGTGAGTAGCAGAGCGTGCAGCAGAGTGCCTCGGCTGTCGCCGCAGTCTATCTTTCTCGATATGTTTCCACAAATTTGAGTTTTAGCGGGCAGGTCCCGTAATGTTTTGGGGGACATTGCGGACAAAATACCCGTCGTTATTTTGATTGTTTCATGCCCTCTTAAAGTTGTCTGACGTTTCGTGCTAAAGCTCGAAGATGTGCTTGTACGTATACGCTAGAACCGCTTAGTCCTTTTAGCCACGTACCAAATTGTCACCTCGCCCGGTTTCGCGTGACTTTTACGAGCGCAAGAAATCGTTTGCACATAAAAGTTGCATGCAAGTTTAAGAGGTGCGTGCGCTTTTTCTCATACACCATAATCGCTGACGGAATGAGAACGACGGGTCTTCTATTGGTGATATCCGGCTTCCAGCACGCGCTCGTCGCCTTCCATCGTGCTTTGACCGAGGCTTGCACGCTCGAAGATCACACGAGACGCCGAAGTGTTAGCGAAGGTAGAGCTGAAGGCAGAACAACTGGAATACCTTTCCGTTGTCCTCATTCTGTGAGTGACTAGAATGGTTTTCTCGTTCGGTTAAGCCGTGCGAGCAAATGCGCCAATTCGCAGATTTGTAAACATTATCGCAAGAGCGTGCACATTGCTCGTGTGCCATAGCATGCACGAACATTTGACGACCGCTCTCTCTCTCTCGTACGATTCGACCAGATTACAGAGCTGCGATATTTCCGCCAACTTACGCACGCTCTGCATCCTTCTACATTTTAGCGACATGCGATGAATTTGCTCCAACATTGCGCCTAAGGCTGCTTGATCAGTACGGAAGTTGATAGCTCAGGCGTCGATACACGGAAGGATCGTTACGGTGAGCTGATAGAAATGTTCAATACTTTCGTTTACCGCTTAGCAGAACGTATTATTCAGGCTATATTTTTGTTTCGTCGATTGACTCGCGAATGCTATTGGATAAAAAAAAAGAACACTACATGGGATAAAAAAAAAGAATAAATAATGAACTGGAGGCACAAAATGTGGAAATAATATATACAAAACCACGTAACTTCAACGTAAATAGGAAGAAACACTAAAACACAGCTCCAGTGATGGCGAGTATACAGCAGAAAACGGACTCCACTGACGAGAACCCGGAGGTCAGCTATGGCGGCAGGGTCACCTGATGCTAAACTAAAGGTGCTCATATCGAGCTGCTGTAAGGCGTCAGTTCGCCCGTCGGTTGCCTTTGGGCAATAGCGTTGCATAAAGGGTTCATAAAACGACTACTGAAACAGACTGTGAAACTGATAAACGGGGGGAGGTTGTCGATGACATCCTAGAATTGGTTGGTAATTTCCCTGAAATATAACGTAAATCAATACGCAACTATATAAGAAAAAGCGCCAATCTAGGTTAACGATGTAGAAAAAGTAGACGATGAAAACACGCACAAAATCGAGGGCCCGAGGACCAATTAAAACAATTATCGCATTGCACGCGCATCAGATGCGATAAAAGCACGTCGTAAATATGCATCGGGAACACCGGGCGTACGAGGCGAAGCATTCGTAATAATTCTACTAGATGACGCGCTTCTTTTCCCCACGAGACAAAAAATAATAATAATAATAATAATAATGCAACATCAGCTAGTTAATTTAACAGCTGGTATGTAAAGGATATAGCGTACATCTTTGAATGTATTCTCGTAATCACACGCGAGAAACGATCTCTTGTATACACCCATACACATTTCTAGCAATTTGCGCTCGAGAAATGATACGTCGTGTGCGCCTTGAGACATTGCTCGTAATCACTCGCGTATACTTTAAAGCGAGAAAGGGGGCATGCCGATACACGTGTCATTAATCTCTGCGTGCGCGGACAGGACTCGCGCATTACGCGGTGACTCTGTTTTTCGAGGATGTTTCCAAACGCTCCCCAGGGTTGCTTCCTGAGTGTTGGAAGCCGAGCACGCGCCTAATATCTTCTTAATGGGTATAGCGGTACATCTTTTCCAGGACACGAAATTGGAGGGTTCACACCGCAAAGCTGTCGAGGTGGTACCCGCGAGACTAGGAATTAATTTCGCCCACCCGAGGGCTTGGTTGTTTTTTTTTTGGTATTTTTTTTTATCCTTTCTTTGGAAGCGCGAAAACACGAGTAAGTTCACGCGGGGTCGTTGAATCCATCGCCACCTGAGCCGCCGCAAGCAATGGCCCACCCACGGAATTCGGGGACGCTAGCCCCACTATAGTCTGGCGAGGGGTCTAATTTAGTTCTGAAGCGAGAGAAAATGACGGACATGGATAGAAATCTCGGTCGGTTTTTTTCTAATCCTGAAGCGCGCGGGCTAACTACTGGATATAGGAGTCTAAAATATGCCTCGAGCACGAGCGGTATAGTTAGGTGAGACTTTTAATGACGGGCAAACATAAATTAATGAAAGTAGAAAGGAACCCGCTAAATTAAAATATCAACTAAAAAAAAAGGAGTATTTCAGTATACATTTCAGTGCTTTGCAACGATCAAATGAAGGACATATTAACACAGTTCTTGCCTGTATATATTATGGCTACACACCAACTCTTGCCCCGATGGTGAAGACTTAAAAAAAAAAAAAAAATTTATGCTGCAATGTTTTTTTTTTGTTTTTTTTTTTTTTTGTCACACGGTGATTATGGTAACGCCATGGAAACTTCCTTGCAGGTACAGCTGAGAAACTAGTTATTTGAATCTCCAGCTGTTGGATGCTTCAGTTACCAGGTTACTTAAGAACCAATTTATGTACAAGCTAGGAAGCCTTTATTTGTAACGCGGATTTTGCTTCTAATATCAGGAACATCTTTTTGAGCTCAATCCCAAACCTTCACTGGCTGACTTTACATGGCTCTCTGCTGATGTCATATGTAGAATGTTGTGTTTTTGCGGCACTGATATTACCTTCCGACTCGTAAATTATGAAAACCATGTGCAAAACAAAATCCGAAAATCGCACGAAAATCCTCCTTTGATACAAGCCTTCCAGATATATTTTATGTTGTAGAAAACAATCAAACTAAAAAAAGAAAGGGGAAGGGGATGTTCGTGTTAAAAAAAAAAATTGAATTTGATTTTACTCTTTAAGAAATGCCTGCACGTCTACTTACCCGCAAAACACTCGAAGAGCCAATCTCTGCGATCTACGAAATCAGTTCAGCAAATGATGTGGTGAAACATCAGTTTAGACCTCAAAATGAAGTCTGCGATGTGGCATTACGCAATGCAAGCATGACGCTTTGCATTGCGTAATGCCACAGCGCAGACTTCATTTTGAGGTCTCAACGGATGATCCGCCTCATCATTCGCTGAAATAATTTCGAAGATCGCGGAGATTCGGTGATTGGCTCTCTAAATGTTTTGCGGGTAAGTAGACCTGAAATAATTTCTTAGAGTGTATCTAGATCATTGCACAACTCCCGTGCAATAAGTACGCTCGTTTTTTTTTTTTTTTTTTAATGTTTTGAAAAGGAAGATGTTTGATTGTTTTGATTTTTGTTCTATTTTCATTTTGTTTTTCCGCGCGTTTCCGCCTTCGGTTTTTTTTTTTTTTTTTTAAGAATTGTCACCGCCAGATTTCCGCCTGCTTTTTTTTTCTTTCCTCCATAATCTTACTTGTTATTCTGAGTAGACCAAACCACAGTATTTCTAACTACCAAAGTGCATAATTATTCCTTGTACGGGGGATCGGTGGCCGAGTGTGCTACGGCACACCAGCTCGGAGCACGTGGAGCGAAAGCTCGCGCTACAGGACCCAGGGATCCTGGGTTCAATCTCCACCCCTGCCCGTTTCGATCTGGATGAGCATCGTACCGGCGTGCGGTCATGTATTACTACTGCGTAATGCACATTAAAGGCCTGTTCACACATATCAGCGGAGCGCTAAGTGTTAGCGCTACGTGAGCGCTCTAAAGAGCGCTGATGTGGCACTTCCTAGCGCATGACTTCCTTCTAATATAGCGCGTGATTAGCGCTTTAGTAGCGCCTTGTTAGCGCTTCAGTAGCGCCTTGTTAGCACTTCTTGTGCCGCGGTGCTGGGGATTAGCGCGTGTACCGCAGTTCCAGTTCCTGTGGTTGGGTGTGCATCAATAGTACCATGGCGGACATGTGTAACGCTGAAACAGAAACGCGACAAATGCTCTTACATAAGCAATTAGTGCATATGTGTGTGGACTACTTAACACCAAAAGAGCCTTCTGGGTATGCGAAATCTTTGGCCACCGAGATACCGATGGGTATCCGGCGAACCTTGTTCCCAGGATGAGGGACCGAGACACAAGGGATTTTTTCGAAGTTGATTATCTTTTAACTGGGTGTCTTCGAAACCAGGGTCACTCATATCGAATAGAGAGCGATGAGGCCGTGCACAATTAGTCGCTCAAAGTCCATGTTTCCGGATCGTCTGCCCGACCCTTTGCTTGGAGAGTGGCTCTTTTACTTCCTCTGCTTTCAATGCCAAAGGAAAAAAACAACAACAAAGGAAGCGCCGTGCACGCGCTGTTCCGCAGCAGCAAGCACGGCACAAGGAGCGTGAGAGCGCATACACTGCGCTGCTGAAGCGCTAACCGAGCGCCTACTGAAGCGCTTCTGAAGCGCAAACCGAGCGCTACGTCCCGCGCAAGTCGGTGCCACATGAACGCTGCTTCCATCGCCCATGAAGCGCTAACTGGGCGCTCCGCTGTATGTGTGAACCGGCCTTAAAGACCCCATGGGCTGGCGGTTGTATTGCACTGGCAAAATTGCTCATCTGCTGATGAGAGTAAAGTTGCCTGTTTATGCAGACTATGTTCAGGCTGTATGAACATACACACACCAATTTGTTTTTTATTCCTTGTACGATTTCTAATTAGGCAAACCCAGGGGAAAGCTAGTGACGTATAACGAAGGTAATGGTCTAAACCAAGTTCACAAAAGCTATATGTTCCATCGGAGAAAAAAGAGAAAAAAAGGCGACAGCTCAGAAAGGTCATAGCACCTACTAGCTACTCAGACTATTTGGAAAATGCATTACAGGAGTCCAACCTACCAAAACAGTGACAGGTTCAGCCAGTTGCTCTCTGTTCAATATCGATATTCTCCTTAACCGCGTGCGTATATGTAAGCATAATTGAGGGGTACATGCCCCGGCATATTCCCCTCAATTATGCAAAAAAGCGTGCCGGAGCATATACCAATTGAGGGGTATATATGCGCAGGCAAATCGTGTCGAAGCGATGTGGAAAGCGTTCGAAAGTACAAACTTTGGTTTTCTGTTATGCTGACAGAGTACGAAAAGAGACAGCGCCGACGGAAGCCCCAATTACAAACCTCCGGCGTTTCGTTTGAACCGTATACCCTCCGTCTTGTTTGTGAAACTCAACGAGGAAAGAACAAGCCTGCGCGCAATTGCTTCCAAACCGAAGTAGGCGGGGCCGGCCGTCAAGCCCGTCACGCGGGCCGCACACCAGTCGATCGCCGCACACACGAGCGCTCCCAGACTACACCCCTGGCGTTCGAGCCGCGGCCCCAGCAGCGCGCCCGAGGAAACAACGAGCAAAAAAGAATGGATGAGAAACTGTGTCCATCCGATTTCAATTAGGGCGGCGCTCCCCAATCTCCCGAGCCAATTCCGCAACCAAGGGCTCCTTTCTCGGGGGCGAAATTACGCCCCACGCGAGGAGACCCGCTGCGTACACACTGTATACACCCCGCGAATCTGGCCTCGTTATCGGAGGACCCCGCGAGCGCGGACGACGACGACGATGACGACGACGAACGAGAACGCATCGATCAAGAGCGGCCCTCCGAAAACGCGATTAGCAGATCTCGGTCTCCATTAGGCAAACAGGGCGAACACGGGCGGAGATCCGCGTCGACCGGAGTTCCAGCCTCCCTTTCGCAGTCCTGGGGCCTGCACGCCTTGAGTGGCGTGCGCCGGTGGCCGGCACGCGCGCATGCGGGGGCTCCCTCCGCGTTGGCGCCGTATCGCGTCCGATATCGCAATCGCGGTGGCGACTGGTCGCGAGGGGCCAGCCAAACTCCGAGAGGCCATCAGTCAGGCGTCCACAACTTGCCACTTGGCCGCGCGGACCGATAGCTGGGCGGGGACCGCCGTCTCACACACTTGACGCGTTCTAGCGCACTGCAAAAACGTTTTTGCTTCGTTTTTCGTTGTTTTTTTTTTTTACGTGGCCGGACGCATTAGCGATTCGTGACCGACGTTCATAACGGCGTGGTCCCAAAACTGGCCGCGCTTTGCGGCTGAGGGAAAACGCGTGCGTGTCTCTGAGTGTGTGCTCGCTGCTTGTGTCGTGGCTAACCACTGGAGAGGAAACGTGTGCTTCTGCAGGGGAGGGCTTCGGTTCAATTCTGCCGGTTCTGTTTACTCCGATTTTATTTCCTCGCATAAATGTCTGCCTAAGTTCTTTTTTTTTTTTCTGGGGTTGGGGGGGGGGGGGGGGGAGAAGAGCTTGTGCGTTCGCATTTATGGCGATCGAGCCGCGTCCCTTGTGGCGCCCGAGATGTTTGCCGGGTTTGCCGGTGCCTCGCGGTGTTTTCTTCGGGAAGTGGTGTTTGCGACGACGCAGTTGTATCTCTGGCCCCTTGACCGGGCTTGTCTCGTCGCGGGTCATGAAAACGAAGAAGTTGACGGAATAAGTCGGAGTGAGTGTATATCTCGGGGTAACACGCAATACTCCAACTTGTCGTGCATCGAACCGGGGGAACTGAAAGATTGGAAAAGCTGAGTGTAATCGTTGTGAAATCTTGCGATAATATTTTTACTCGTCCCGCCAGAATTTACGTGGCGATTCTTCTTATTTTCTGTATTTTAATTTGCCGAATCTTTCAATTCTTTATCGCCCTTTTGTGCCTTTTAATTTTCTTCATCCTTTTCGGTATTTCGTATAGAAGAATATTTTAGCGAATAGAGAAACGCTTCCAGGCATTAAAGTAAGTTTATACGAATCTCTTTTATTTTTTTTTTCCAGCTCATACTATTTGATACTTTTTAATTTTGTGATCGAATTCACAAGGAATCTGACAGCCACGTGATTGTATGTCCGTTGTGCCGATCGAGAAAAGACGCGAGATATAAAATCATGAAAAACTACTCCCACCTAAATCTCAAATCGGCTGTCTTTTATTTCGAGGGTTGTACAGCCTGTGCATGCAATAACAAACTTTTGTTCGGACAGGATAGATTCCACAAAACCGGAATACTTAGAATGTCACGCATCTACCAGCAGAGTTCTGTAGCTGCGTGTACCTGTGCACGTTACTTAAAAAGCGTAAGTAAATACCGTTACTTGTTTCGTGCTTAAGCGAACAAGCTTAGTAGGCTACATTACTCGGTATCGGAGTCTCAAATAGAAAAAGGAATTCCTTTACGTCAATAGTAACGCGTTGCGTTTCTCGTTCCTTTTCAAGACAGCAATTCTGCGGTTGACATGCTGACATCAATGAACCTCTACAAACAGCAAACTGAAGAGTTCAAACGGACGTTTCCGCTGCCATAAGTTGTATATTGTTCATCCTGCATCTGCACGACAAACAAACATGATTTGTTTGTCTCCTTTCTTTCGTCCCGTCTGCTTCGCTGTACGTTTTACATAGTAAAAATTCACCAGTTTGCGGGAATTATACTTGTTTCGTTCTGCAGATGACCTCTGCAGATGACCAAAGCCGGCTTTTTAGAAACTGAAACAAACCCTCCCAGCGGGATTCGAGTTCAGGTGCCACACCGCTCGTGCCCTAGCCCCACCTTGTGAAGCTCGGGGAAGCTCTGCTATACGTTCCTTTTGCTAGATTTTTATTGCTTTTATGCCGCTCAAAAACAAATCGTCACAAAACAAGAAATGCGCGCAGAGATAGGCGCTATACTTCGTTTCATCTTATGTGCGAGCGAAGGCAAAGCTGGAAGCGCGAGCACGAAAGCTCCGTGCGTTGAGGCTTTGCTCGAGCGCGTTGTCTGGGGAGAAACGCAAAAAGCGCTGGTCTCGCGCTTCTAGCTTTGGCTTCGCTCGCAGATAAGGTGAAACGAAGTATAACAATTTGGTGTGCGGGAAGGCGCCCTTTTAAATGACGACCACAAAAACCAAGGGTCAGGGGAGAGGCTGAAACGCCGTTCACACACCTGCAACCGAGTAGGACCCAGTGAGACAAGACCGGCTTTTAAGCCTCTTGCGACGGCGTAGACCTACTCCGCAGCAGAGCATCCGGTCCTCCGCCGTCGCAAGAGGCTTACAAGCCGGTGTTGTCTCTCTCGTCCTACTCGGTTCAAGTGTGTGAACGGCGCTTTACTGGAAAGAAGATCCGTCGCCGACACGTGCCATCTGCGCATGCGGCGTCGTTGTCGTGCTGCTCCGGTTAGCCACCTCGCAACAATACGTACTCGCTCCTATGTTCGTTAGTTCATCGTCGAAAAACTTTCGGTGGTAACGCGTAGTCCGTTTGGTGCAATTTTGAGTAACGACCCTCTAGTGTCGTTTACCAGCGTTCTGTTGAGGATAGAGCGTTCTGTTGAGGATACTGGATGTTGTTCAAAGACAAGTTGCTTTCCCTTACAATAGATATGTACCTCTACGAATGTACGTAATTACACTCGATCCCCATGGTTCACCAGCGCTCAGAAGGCTCCAATAGGAAAAAAGGATGTTCCGTTGCTGCAAAATTACCGTGTTTTCCCAACGCAGAGCATCGTTTGGGCAGCATATCATTCTGCTGCAGCATGTATAAGACGTCCATTGTCGAAGCCCGCTCAAATTTTTCGAATGGTACCCTACCCACTATGTTACCGCAACACCCTCAAAAATTTTGGAACGTCGTAAACCCTTGCTGAGGGCTTGACGTAGTTAACAACGAAGAGGATGGACGATAGCGGCGATGAGTGTGCAGCTGTGCTAAACGAATTATTCACAAAATCATTTTCGAATTTAACCACTAATTCCTATCCGGATGTTATGAATACAAGAGTTTGTGCTATGAATTCTATTGATATAGAATGTGCCGGTATAGTGAGTCATTGCCAACCTTAAACTATCGTCATCGTGTGGAATTGATAATATTAACTCGAAGTTTCTTAAAACACTACTATGTATTCCTCTATTATCTTAACAAAGCTATTTCGACAATCACTCGAACTCGGAAGCCTTCCCAAGGACTGGAGGGTGGGGAAGGTGATTCCTATCCATAAAGGTGGTGACAAATCGAGCCCAAGTAATTATCGCCCGATTTCCTTAACAAGTGTCCCTTGCAAAATTTTAGAGCACATAATCTATTCGCATCTCGTTAATTTTCTTAATTCCTATACATTCTTTTCGCCTGCTCAACATGGCTTTAGAAAACTGTTCTCGTGCGAAACTCAGCTATTAACACTTACGCATAACCTTCACGCTTCCCTCGATCGTTCATCTCAGGTTGACTGCATCTTTTTAGATCTCTCTAAAGCATTTGACAAGGTTTCACATAGGCTCCTTTTGTATAAACTCAGTAAACTGAACATTGACTCTCATGTTTGACTTGGATCAACGCCTTTTTAACTAACCGTTCTCAATTTGTTCACGTTAATGGCATTAACTCGCACCCCTCTCCTGTGACTTCTGGTGTCCCCCAGGGTTCAGTACTTGGCCCTCTTTTGTTTTTAATATATATTAATGACCTTCCTTCGCATATCTCATCCTCAGTTGGTCTCTTCGCAGACGATTGTGTCATCTATTCTGAAGTAACTAACGATCTTGATGTTCTCGCACTCCAGTCTGACCTTGACAGTATTTCTCGTTGGTGTGATAAATGGCAAATGGAACTCAATATTAACAAGTTCAAATCCATGAGAGTATCACGTCAATATAACACCTGTCCCTCGTACCATATAAGAACTGTTGAGCTGGAATCCGTGCCCTCATTTAAATATCTTGGTGTTCATATCACTAACAACCTTTCATGGAACATTCATATTGAATATATAATTAAAAAGGCTAACCGCATGTTGGGCTTTCTAAAAAGGAACTTCTCTCTTGCCCCACTGTCCTTAAAACTACTTCTCTACAAATCATTGGTCCGCAGTAAACTTGAGTATTCTTCCGCTATCTGGGACCCCGGTGTAACGCTTGCACTATCATTAGAAGCTGCTCAAAACCGTTCTGTTCGATTCATACTACATAACTATCATCGCACATCTAGCGTAACAGCAATGAAAACTACCCTAAGCTTGCCTGACCTCTCCCTACGTAGAAAAATATCTCGTCTATGTTTATTTCATAACATTTACCACCACAATGCAAATCTTCGTCAGCATCTGTTAACAGAACCATCATACGTCTCATCACGTTTCGACCATCAAAATAAAGTTGGCATCCCTCAGTGTCGCACCTCAAGCTTTCATCAGTCTTTCGTACCCATGACATCACTGGACTGGAATCGCCTTCCCGCACCTGTTGCCAGCATAGCCGAGAGTGCCGGATTCAAAGCTGCACTTTGAGAATATTTTTGGATTTTGGTTGACAGTGTTTTATTTTTGTTCTGTTTTTGGATTTTTATGCTTACCTGCCTCATTACTGTTTGTATTTGTGTGCAATTAGATGTGTGTGTCCACTCCCCTCTATAATGCCTTCGGGCCCTGAGGGAATTAATAAATAAATAAATAAATAAATAATAAATAAATAAATAAATATGACAATATCATATTCAGTACCTAGTAAGTTAGGCATAAATTCGTCCGATTTTGGTCTGAGGCTACGGAAAATTTTATAATACACGTTAAGATTTCGGGCCATGGGTACCTGGAATAAAACTTTCCGCTGCAGCCACGTAATGCCGGGGACTGGGCAACCTCGCAAAAAAGGGACGAAAAAGAGAGCCATCGGCCACACATCCGAGATGTTCAACACTTTCAAGTATTCTTCGTCAACAGCAAGATAGAACGAGTTATAAGTCGTGTATTTCATCTTCAGTCGCGTTCCCGAGAACACTTGATACGATAGATTCAACGTTCGGGACAGTAGTGACTGGTTCTAGACGGGACATAAATAAGCCTTTGAATAGCGGTGGGCGAGGCACCGCTCTGACGGCGCAATTCCTGGCTTGACTAAATGAGGCCTGAGGCCTGAGGCCTTGGACGGCGTTCCTGGTTAGTGCACTGGACACCCGCGTGTTGGGCCATGCCGGTAGACTCACCGTTGATTGGAGGTGCCAATGAAAACGGTGTTTTCAGAGCTGTAGTATTCGCAGGATCATCACGAGCTTGCCCCCGAAGCGGGACCTGGGGCCGGGGAGCCGACGCCACAAAACAGTAAGACGGTTCGTTTGGTGGCAAGCCGAGGGGTGCCGCGTTCACGACCACTTGGCTCACAACCGCTTGGCGTAGTTGGACGACTTCCACGCTAAGCGTAAGTTTGCCCGTACGAAGAAGCCTTATCTCGGCCCTCATATCTGGAACCAGACAGGACAGTACACGACCAAAAAGCATGCCACAAAACAGCACGGTCAAAACAACACAGCGTCAAAACAGCACAGTGTCAAAACAGCACGGCGACAAAACAGCACGCGTCGAAATAGCACGTGGCATTACAGCCCAGTGTCAAAACGGCACAGGGACAGAAGAGCACGTGCCAAAACAGCACGGCGTCAAAACAGCACAGCGACAAAACAGCACGCATGTAGCAATTTCGAGCGCGCTCTTCACCTCTCTCTGCGCGAATAATTTCGAACCTCCTTGACCCTTTCATTTATTGTCGCTAGGTTATAAGGGAATTTATTGCCTAATTCAGTGCTTACCAAGCTCCACAATCCGGAGACCCCCCCCCCCCAGAGTATCGAGTCACGACCCCCGCTTGTACTTTTCACGAGGCTACAAGAGTCAGTTTCAATGATCAGTATATAGTAGCAGTCCACATAATAAAATGTATGCTGAGCTAGCTAAACTAAAATCTGGAACAAAAAAAAATTACTGATGGCAGCAATTGCATCAGAGTCCAGACCCACAGTTTAGAAGGCACGGAAGTTGGTAGTGAACCACACTTTCTAGCACAACAGGAGTTATCGACCGGCATCCAGGGTAAAGCATGCACGTAAGGTGACAGGCGGAAAGCGTTAAACAATTAAATGCAATTGTTGTAACCTTCTTTTATAGTGAAGCAATTTGGCTCTAATGAAAGTGGTGACAAGTTGTTCTCTTGGACAAGAAAGAACCCACTGAAACTCAATTACCGTGCGGCGATTTTACGGATTGCTATCTATAGGGCAGTATTTTCCTTAACTTTTCAGGGCAAAAATTATATATTTTGGCTTCAAAAAGCGGCGATCATTTGGCCTCTTCCACAAGTTGCCCTTCGACGAATTGACCTATTACGAATTGGTCTATTCGACTAATTGGCCGCCGACGAGTTGGCTTTCGACAAATCGGCCTAGACCCTCCATTTCTTTACAGTGCCTAGTTCGAGACATGCATTTTTTTAACCCCATTAGCTACATTAAAGGTTCAGCGTTTTCGGCTTAAACCGAATAAAACCGGTAAAATCATAGCCGAATTCATTTTTCCAAATTCAGTTTTAACTCAAAAAGGTCAGTATTTTCGAGGGCGTGAGGAGGGGGAAGGGGGATGTGACTCATTATTGACCGTATGACCACCTCCTTTCGCAGTTTTCAGCTTTGTCTCCGAGATCGGTTCAACTTTCAACGAAAACTCCGGTGCCCAGAGATCTTCATGACAAAATCTGGGTTTTACACCTGATATGGATTTGCGAACCGAATCCTTTGTTCAAAGAAGAGAGTTTAATCGTGAACTGAACAATGAAAATCAAGGGCGTCCGTAAATGACGCACATTTTTAACACCCCTAGCTTCCGTCTACTAGAGAAGAGCATAAATAAGATTGTTTTTCTGTCGTTTCTGTGGTCGGCGCGAATTTACCACCTCTCGCAGTTGTGAAAATGGGTAAAAAAAGCTACTGAGTACGACGAAAATGAATCTCTGGAGAAGGGGAACAAGAGGAACAAAGGACAAACCCAATCTCGAAACACAGCTGGAGCTGTGTTTGGAGATTTGTGGTTGTCCGTTGTCCCTCTTGTTACCCTTCTTCAGGGATTATTTTCGTCATTCTTGTCCAGCTCGCTTGCACCTTTGCATTTAATTGCATTATAATAAAAGCACTGAGTACAATCCTTGCAAATTTCTGGATTTTGATATTTGCCTCTCCGACCGAAGTGGCAGTGAAGCTCATGTTCGTCCTTTGTACAAGTGCGAGCACACAACGATAATGTCAAGATCATGATAGGGCCCCAGTCCGTCCTGCAGAACAGGTCGCGTCTGTTGCCACAGACAGCAACAAATAAGAAAACCAGTGCCTGGTTTACTCACTATACATTTTAAACAAACGCTTTTAAATATTGCATTTTCGTCCGTATACTGGCTGGTTTTCATCAATAAAACGAAAAGAACCGAGGATTTTTGAGTCGACAAATATTCACCGCAATAAACTGAAAATATCTGTTTGGAATAAAAACCGAAAAAAGTACGCCTAACTTCAAAATAATAAAACCGAAAACGCCAAACGCTAACTATATTGTCAATGTCCTGGTTTGACGCTGTGCTGTTTGGTCGCGGTGCTGTTTTGACGCCGTTCTCCTTTGTCGCTGTGCCCTTTTTACGCTGTGCTGTTTTGTCGCCGTGCTGTATTGACGCTGTGCTGTTTTGGAGCGTGTTGTTTTGACCGTGCTGTTTTGACCGTGCTGTTTTGTCGTGTGCTGTTTTGTCATGGCGCCCTTCAAAATATCCAGCCGAGACGAAAGTCTCAGCAGCAGGCCATAAACATCGGACGAAACTTCAGCCTGCGAAGCTATGTGCGAAGTGTCAGCGCTGTTCTCTCCGCTGATGCCTAATCCCGTCTCGCCGTCGGTGGACGTCGCTTCGCTGTCATCGGCATGTTCGCTGATAAGCCTTGTTGACGAAGGATCACGGCGCCTGGTACAATCACTTGCCTGTGTAGCTGCTTTTTCCGGACAGCATGAAGACATTGCATACCTCGACCTGCATATTGAGGCACTTGCAGTGGAACCCCTCACCACAGGAACCGGATTAAAGTTGATTTTGCTGCCGTCCAAAGAAGGTTTCGGAGCAGCTGCCGCATATGTCTTTGCTGTATCCCATTGCTGCCGTGAAGTTGGTTGGCTGGTAGAGATGACGTAGCTAAATTACGGCGGTTGATTTCGTCGGCATTTAAATCACGTCCCGACGAGGATAACCCTAAACATAGGTTGGCTGAGAAAAAAGAAATTAATTACGGGAATAAACTATTAGCCATGGAGGACGTTCGAGATTCCAACTAGCCCATTCTAACTAGCTAAAAAATGAACTGATATGCATTCATTAACTTTTTATTTAGTGCAAATGATTCCACTTAGAAACTTCCTAAGCATCATCGAAAACCACTAAATCTCCTTATTTTAAGAATGTCTCAAGCCCGTAAAACATTTTACGGTGTTACAAAAACAAAACACAAAAAAACACTCAATTTGGACGCGGGTTTTCCGTTTCGGTTTTCTGTCGGAGCGCATCTTTTCACCAGCGGCCCTGCCCCTACGTAACCAAGGCGCGCAGCTACCATCTCTCCTGCCTCGGTGAATGGGAGAAAATAGGGCGCACTGCGTTGCACGCCTCGGCCACGGGGCGAGAGGAGCGCTGGTGCATAGATGCACTTAAGGTTCCTATACACCTTTCCAAACAAAACGCTCCTAGGCCGCCGCGATGTTGCTGATGCTGATGAGGCTGGTACGACTCTCGCAGCCCCCTATCAGTTAGAAATTTTCTGCCACTCTCTTGGACTGTGGAAACCCGTTCAGCGCAATTCTCTACCTATGTTTTGCGGTTTTGCATTCGATGTTTTCTGGCCCCTCTTGAAAGTTACCAGTTATTTTTTTCTGATGCATGCTGCGTACTCTTTCTGTGTTATCTTACACAGTAAGAAATTGGGCTGGTAAGTGCCTTCCATTCAGTCGTTTCTGCTCGACATTCACGGGAACGAGGGAGGGGAAGGATGCCGAACGGCCCTCGACGCGATTTCGCGAACAATGACAACTGTTTTCCCCCTACCAGAGGTAATCCGTGGAGAGTCATTTTCAGTCATAGCAAAAATAGTTGTTCGGGTTGGAGTCAGCCGCCCCCGTCCCTTTGCCTTGGTGCTCGTGTGAAAAAAGGAAGTCCTCCGCAAAACATGTTCCAAAACAAAGTCATCTTGGATTCCGTCCGATCGTCAAGATCTAACTGTCGTCGACTGTAACTGTGTTACTTGAGATCATTCTCAAATAAATACTTTTCAGATAACGCTGCATCGTGAGCTACGTACAATATATTGTTCGAATGTTAACACTTGCTAAATTGTATGTCCGTGTCCTGTCCATCGGTAAACACTTTATTTGTGAGCGTGAAAAATGCATGCCTTTCGGCTATTTTCTGTTGTAAATTATTTTCGACAGCTAAGCGCTTTGTCTTTTGACACGCGGCTAATCGCGCAACGCAGCCAAAACTGATTGTAAAAAAAACACGAAAATTAACGTTCCAGTTGCAAGTACCCAACAAAAATAATTTTCATTTTTTTTTCTTTATTAGTGGTACAACGCTTTTTCAGTATCTTCGGGAAAACACATACACCATAAAACACAAAATACAGCGGCAGAAGACGAGAATTCAGCCGCCAGCAGTGTTTGAAACTGCGCCTGCGCAGGGTTTGCCTAACGAAATCACAGTACCACTCGGTTAGGGTTAGCAAGGTGACGCCGGTGAGAGTCTAGCCTCGAACCCAGTGTCTGGGCTCGAAGACGGTTTGTTGTCCCTGGGGTTGAGTGTTCCTTGGAAAGGAGTATATATATATATATATATATATATATATATATATATATATATATATATATATATATATATATATATATATATATTTATATACTGTAAGGTAGCGCAATTCCGCCTCTTCCCGCGTTTTCCTCTCTTCCATCGAGGGCAATCCTCTTTGCCCTCCTACTGCGCCAGACCCCCCGCCGCCATGACTAAGCAAGGCCCACAAGGCGCGCGTGGGCGCGCGCCTGCATGCCGGGCCGTACTTGTTTGCTATTGCATACGGCAGACCAGAGAATTTCTTTTTTTTTTTCAAATATGAAGACAGTTTTGTTTTCTAACGTGAAGAAACTATACTCGCGGTCAGCTTTCTGTGGCAATCCGAAGAGAGGAGGAAAGTGCGTGTACGGCGGTTGGTGCACCCTCTCCCCTAGCATTGACTGCATTGCCACAGAAAGTTGACCGCGAGTATAGCGTTTGTGCGCCTTTATTGTAGTTATAAAGCACGGGACGACGTCTTAATGGGAATATATAATAACGCGAGCAGAGTTGGAATTGCTGGGGTGTGAAGAAAAGTTTTCTCCAAATCCGCTAAACGCAGACGATTAAAAAAAAAAAAAAGCCAATGTAGTTTTGAGTATATTAGAAACATCCTCATGCACTACAAAAATATATTCTTTTTACTCGTTTATTGCAGCAAGAGCTGAGAGAAGGCACACTATAGAGTGCACCTCTCCCTGCGTGTAAATAGAGTTTCGTGGGCAAGGGCTGCCTTGCTAGCGGTAGCTCGTGCCGTCGCTTTGAGCATGGACTGGACACGTGAGTGCAAGGCTCGCAATCCTTAGCGTACGCATTACTAAAACTTCTTAGTGTCTGAAACAATGTGCATTTGCAGACTCGGCATCACTCGAGTTAAGCAATTAAAAAACACCACAACGCCTGCAAAACCAGGACTTTCCGGTAATTTTAGCACTACCAATCGTTTCGCCAATCCAACAGCTTGGTTTACTTTATACACATCTTATAAGCGTCGAATGCTACCTGCAACTGTGCACATGCGCGCGGAGGAATATGCGACGTCTGCTATTTGCGCGCCTCATGCCTATAACTACCCATCAAATACACTCACTTGTATCCCGCCCCAGTTAAAATTAAAAAAAAAAAAACAAATAGCGTGTGCTCGGTTGCCTTGCCAGCGCGATTCTCATTTATCCCATTTATTAGCGAGGCCTTTTTTTATCTTTACTTTGTTTCGAGATATTTCTTTGACGTTCTCACGCGCAAGGTACGCCCTCGAGTTCACGTGCGAAGCGCATAAGCTCTGCCGCACACCCGCGGGCGTACTTTCCTGCGTGAGTTACAAATGAGGACAGAGAGGCCCTCCAGCAAAGCTTTCAAACGTCAAGAGCATTTTTTATTGACGATAAATTATGTATTATTAATCACAAAAGACAAATCCCATATAGAGATGAAGACAAGAAAATATTTATGGCTACAAGGCAAAATATTGTATATTTGTCACCATCTATAGACTACTCGCCTTTTCAAGAAACGCTTCTGTTCAACTACTAAGACATTCATAACAAAATAGCTAGTGCGAATTTCTCACCATATACATCCTCCTTCACAAAAACGATTGCAAGCACAGCTAGCAAAACAACTTTGTTGTCCAGGCTGTCGTCACAGATCCTACTGTTTTGCTGTGACTGAGCATCCGAAACAACCGTTTTTTTTTGTTTTTTTTTTATCACACATATCGATACAAAAACAGCAATAAATGACGTGTTGAGCTAAATAATTTTATGAATTAAAGTAAAACCAGGCCATTAAACTAGCAGGATCTGTGTAAAAAAAAATATTCAGGTGTGTTTTATTGACAGAAACTCAAGCCATGTATACTATGCTCGAAAGCCTATGATCAAAGATTTAATAAAATGAACGCAGCACGACTGCTCCTAATAAATTAAAGCGATGTCTTACCATGAGAGGTTTTCTTTATCCGTTTAATGGGGGGGGGGGGGGGGGGCGGTTTTCTCTCACTTAGAAGAGGTCGGTGCGAAAAAAAAAAAAAAAAATGGAAGGAGCTGCATATGGCTTCAATATCTTTGCCTTTTTTTTGTTTTGTTTCTTGGTCTTTTCAAAGGTCCAGTGATCTTTGCCAAGATCACTGGCTCAAACTGATCGTTCGTGGAGTGATCCTGAAAAATAAATGCAGCATCAAATATTTTAGTTGCCATTTGTGAAGCACAGATCGCTGAAATATGTTGCACACAAAAGCGCGAGCTGCTCGATCGTCGGTGACTCTCCATTCACTGACGCAATAAGCTCGCGGTCGGTAACACTGCAACCTTCGTTATATTAGTGGCACCCCAGTCTCTGACGCATCGTTCTCAACTCGGCCAACTCAATGCAAGCGTGTTAATTGCGAGCAAGTCAGTTTCTATGATCAAATGCGCGCGAAAAGACGTATCAAAGTTTTTCGTGCCAGAAATTTAGTTCTGTGTTTGTCTCGCCGATCGCGGAAATATCTTGAACGACAAAAGCGCGAGCTGCTCGATCATTGGTGACTCTCCTTTCACTGACGCAATATGCTCATGGTAACACCACAACCCCTTTATTTTAGTGGCATCCAAGTCTCTCACGAATCGTTCTCAACTCGGTCGACTCAATGCAAGCCAGCTAAAAGTGAGCGAGTCAGTCTCCATTGTCAAATACGCGTGAAAAAACCTGTCAAAGTTGTTCGTGCCGGTAATTTAGTTGCATGTTTGTCTCGTCTCAGCGATCGTACTAGGCGATCTTCATCGCCTAGTACGATCGATGAAAGAGGCAGGTAATACGTTTCAGAGTTTTACAATGACTTACATCGCGAAATCTTCCTCGGAGGCAGTCGAAACTTTCCGACCGATCCGGTGGAGCCATCGTCATCGTCGCTGAAGATTTTCTTTACCCGTCGGGACGGCAAAAAGCTTCGTTCTTTTCGCAATGCTATTTGTGCAATCCACAGCGCAGCATGATGGCATACCGTTGCCGCAAAAATCGTTATAAAAAAAAAACAAAAAACGGCCGGGCCGTATGCAACGGAATCAACGCTACGCCACGCCCAATGATGGCGTTGGTTTCTAGCAGACCACCGAATCGCGCGGGATCATGAGAAGGCAAAGGTCACGAGTCGCGCCCAATCCAATTGAAGTGAGGGGAAAGAGAACTTTTGAGAAAGAAGGGGCATGGCCGAGGAGAAATGTCTCTTCCCCGTTTCAGACAACGGTTTGCGCTACCTTCGAGTATATAGGGGCCTTAGATGCACTCCCATAAAAAACAAAAACCGAAACCTAGAAACGCGTTCAAATTTATCATTTTTTTGGAACGCCATAACATGCTGTATGTGCCTTATACCCGTGCCACACTGGGAAATCGAATGCCATTTACAACGAATGACTTTTGAGCCGACGGCCAATCAGCGCACGACACTCGGGGCGTAGCGCATTCCACGCGCGGCGGATTGCGAACTGATTCGCCGATCACACAAATGTCATTCGTTGTGAATGGCATTCGAGTTCCCAGTGTGGCACGGGTATTACATACATAGTTTTAATAAGTGGATTTAGGGAGTTTTATAGTATTCAGTAAGTTGCTAATTGTAATTATGTGCGTATTTTCACTAATTAGTAAGGTACTTAGTGTTAATTTATCAACTAGTATGTTTATGCAATCCCTGACGTGTGTAATGGCAGGCAGTTTGTTCTAGTTAAATTATTTTTCTCTCAAACATGCTATTCTAGGGATTGTTGAAAATTTTCCTTTGAAACACCCGGTATACATGGCATCCATTTCTAATACCAAAACACAATTCAGAACAAAAAGGACAGTAGAAATAAAGATATATATATATTTTCGGAACAGTGTTATAAACAAGGCGAGCATCAGGCTATCAGTATAAAAACAAGAGCGGCAAAATAGGTAAAACTGAAAAACGAACCTTTTAATTATAATTTTTAGTTTAGCTGGTATATTTTACTTCGAAATTTGTAGCCCAACGTCAATATAGGTCAAATACTTTATTTTTAGATTTTATAAAGCACTAATTTTTTCTTCGAGTAGTCGCGTGGAGAAGTTCGGTAATTGGCCTCGTGATAACTAGAATCATTTTTGTTCCTGAAATCTAACAACTCATCTGGCGCATATTATCGACAGGTGACAAGTCTCCACTTGAAATATGCCAGCTAGAACAACAGTTAAATAGTTACGTAGTGGACGTTAGTTACTTAGTTTTCTAAATGCGACTTAACACTTTTGATATCTCGCCCGCCGCGGTAATTAACGTTAGTCCGTAGGAATCAGTTTCTTTTAACTTTAGATTGGGCAAGTTGGTTGTTTATGTTGATCGACGTTATAACACACTCGGAAAATTGTCGCTCAAGCTTCAAAACACACAAAGAACAAAACTCTCACACAGCCCTCACAAACAACCCTGTCTTGCGTGATAAACTTCTTTTACTTCCATTTAAGACAATTTTCAAACTATCCACATTAAGGACCTTTATTATGCGCTACCGCAAGGCCGTCTCTTTACAAGTATTGAGGACACTATCGACATATTTGGTGCTATTGCCTTTCAGAATGCGTCTGGTATGCCCCAAAGTAAGTTTTTGGAGTTGCTCACCATCTATCTAAAATCCACCTCCGCTGCTTGGGGTGGGCAAACTTATAAAGGTAGGGAGTGTGCATAGGATCGTGCATTTCACCTGTACTATGTGACCTCTATCTTGCACACCTCGATAGGATTTTACATCACAGCGAGTGTTTCGATGCGTGGGCGATTTTTTAAGTTTCCTAGCCACCGATAAAAACAATTTTTCAACCATGCTGGACGACGTTTTCTCCAGATTTAAGAATGTACGAATCCTTTAGAAATCACCTACGAGCTGCCGGTGGAAGGATCCTTAAGATTCTTTAGTTTCCCACTACGTCTGCTGGTTCTAGAAACCGAAAGGGACAACACCACTCCTCCCCTTCAACTCAGCGCGCTCAAAACTCGTTGAGTGAGGCGGCATAGTGCTGTCATGTCTTAAGAGCTCAATCACAAAATCATGCGCATATTCAGTACAAAGGCGCTTCGACGGGAAAATTGCGAGACTGATCTTCGCAGGGTCCCCTGTTTTCTTGTTTGTGTCAGTGCTTGGAAATATCTTTAAAGAAGTGAAGCAAAAAGGCTGTGTCAAGCAAACACGTAGCAACAGGACATAAAGACCAGTTATCGTCCCCTATAAACACAATTTTTTGACGGCCTTAATAAAACAGCGAACAGAGTGAATGTTGATGATGTGATTTTCATCTCCGAACAAAGTTTCTAGTCTGTGCAAAAACATGGCCACCCCCTTAAATTGAGCAACCTGCTGCTCCAAGAAGCATTGGACGAACTTTCTGCCTTTTGTTGAGAGGGTTGTTTATTCATTCCCCCTTTCCTCTGGAACACTATACGTAGAACAAACTGGACGGTGTCTTAATCACCGCCTTCGTGAACATAACGAAATCGTCAACGACAACTCTGGACACTTAATAATTCAGTCTGGATTGTGGTTGTTCGGTGCATTTCAACAGCAGCAGCGTGATAGGCAAACGTGTCAACCAACTAACAAGGGAAATTATCGAAGCCGAGAACACTATACGACTGCAGGATAAATGTGTTACAACGCCGTCTATAATATTGTCACAAATAGAGATTGATTATTTAGACGCAAGTTTGTCAAGGCGTTAGAAGATAATTTTTTTTTATTTTTCTTCTTTGTATTTTTTCATTTGAAAATCATCTTAAACTAAAGCAGAACTGGAAGCACAAGCTTATCAGGCAATACAAAGTTGTTAGTGAGCACTGTGTCAGAGTTTTGCACTTGTATGTTTGGAAGCTTGAGAGAAAGTTTTTCCTGAGTGCTGTAACGTCGACGAACATCATTTCTTTAGTTCCACTGTTTTTTACATGACTATTTGCCGTCTTAGAATGAACACTTTGTATGCGTGTATGTGTCAAGTTTAAATTATTGAAATTCGCATAAAACCAATGTAGTTAAAAAAGCATTTATAAACAAAACGGTTACGTACTACACATATTTATGTGAGTGCCTAATTGCTTACTACTATGCGCTATTTTGCATTAAAATACAAATCATGAAAGACGTTATTTTGAGTCCAAGTAGGAGCTTCAAAAAGAGAAGTTTTATCAGATTTCTTATTTCTTTTAGTCAACTTGAATATAGGTGTTAACCAGAATATTGTTTTTATTTTGTTCTCTTAAAACTAATAATTGAATTGCCTCTAATAAAGTTTCCAAGCTTCGTTTTGTTGCGTTCTAATTAAATTACCAAATCTCCAGTTGCAGAAACAGCCATAATGGGAGCAATAAAATGTAATGTGGGCAGCGGTGCCCAGAACTGTCGAAAGAGCGAAAAGTTATAATCACCTCACATGTTCAACATATAAAAAAAACTAGTAAAGTCATTGTTGTTATTGCTAAGATTTTTTTTATTATTATTATGAGCCTTTTCGACCATGCCTCTAGGCGCCCGCCTCGTAGGCGGCGCATGCCGGCGTTCGCCACCGAGGCGTCATTGGTGTAAGACGCCGCCGCGAGGTCTTGAACGCTGTTCTGAAAACACGTTGTATTCAGTTGAAGTGGACGTTATCCTGACTTCCATGCACCTGTATTTTCTTTGCGCTACGTAATGAAATTGTCGTTTTCGTTATACTATAGTTCTGCTCAGGTGACTGCCGACGAACGCAGGCCTGCATCGTCTGCTTCCCGAGTTCAGGAATCTATACGCGCGTCGGCCTCGTCTGTCTTATGTCCAGGTTTAAAAACTATTCAGACCGCATAGCTCTTCTCCGATGCTAATGATAACAGTGACACCGCTTCCCCATTGAAGTTAAACGTATTTTGATAGGACTAAGATGTATTAAAATGCGTTGGCGCATCCACCAAGGACGCGCTGCCGAGATATTGATGATGACATGGAAATGACCACGTCACTCTTCTAAGCGTCATTGAGGGCAGGGCTTGTGGCAATGTTTTGCGAGCCATATTGAAATCGGGAGTAGAAACGCGAAAGGTGAATGATGAATATATAAGAAAATATTACCTTTTCACAAATTTTGTAAATTGCTCAAACCTCTGATAGTAATTGAGCGTCAATAGTGCAATAGCAACCTGAGCCATGAAACCATTAATTAAGAATTTAATAAACAAATTGTTTTTATAAATCGACGTACCAGAAGGGTTATTACCTCATCTAATATCCGCCGAATCTGACACTCAGATGGCGAAGACGGCACCCGTGGAACTCCCACCTGTTATCAAATACACTTCCTCTAACAGTACTAGTGATTTCATAATTTGATACATGTTGCGCTCGCTTCCAGTATATTCCGGAGTCTAAAATACTGTGCATGAACGCAATCCCAAGGGTTGCGTTTATGTGTCGTCCACCGCAAAGTGTGAAAGGCTCTTTCCATCATTACAGTGCTTTTGGTAGCACTACATATTCTGTCAAAATACATTTAAGTTCAACGCAGAAGCGACATCATCAATATCATTTCGCATCGGTGAAGCGCTATCCGGTTTGAATTGTTTTTAAATTCGGACATAAAACAGACGAGGCCGACGCGCAGTACGCATTCACAAACTCGGGAAGCAGACGATGCAGGCCGGCCTTTGTCGGCAGTTACCTGGTCAGAAGTAGAGTAAAAGTAAGACGCCAGTATCATTACGTAACGTAAAAGAGATACAGATGCATGGAAGTCAGGATAACGTACACTTCAACAGAATAAAACGTGTTTTCAGGAGAGCGTTGAAGACCTCGCGCCGGCGTCACACACCGTTGAGGCCTCCCTGGCGAACAACGGCATGCGTCGCTTACGACGCGGACGCCTGTAGGCACACTAACAAATGCCTTTGCGTCTGCTTACCCGCAAAACACTCAAAGAGCCAATTTCTGCGATCTACTAAATCAGCTCATCGAATGAGGCGGAACATCCGTTTACACCTAAAAATGAAGCCTGCGCTGTGGCATTACGCAATACAAGCATGACGCATAGCATTGCGTAACGACACAGCGCAGACTTAGTGTTGAGTTCTAAACAGATGTTCCGCCTAATTATTGCTGAGCTGATTTCGTAGATCGCAGAGATTGGCTCTTTGAGTGTTTGGCGGGTAAGTAGACGCGCAGGCATTTTTTAAGAGTACATGGTCGGCGAGACTCATCTTTAAAATAAAATTTCTCAGATACAACAAAAAGTATTTTTGTAATGTTTTGATATATTGGCAGGTGAGGTGAATTGAACTTTTTGATATTTCGAAAGTTCTCCGCCGCTGCTCACGTTGCTTTTTTGTGGCTCTAAATTTGACTGTTTCTGCATATACTGGAGAATTTTTCATTTAATTAAAATGCAACAAAACGAGGCTTTGGACATTTAAGACAAGCAATTAAATTATTAGAGGTAAGAGAAAAAAAGAAAAACGTACCGTGGCTACCCAAATGCAAGTTGACTAAAATAAATTAGAAAATCTCATAAAATCTCTTTTTTTTGGAGCTGCTATTTGGACTCAAAATGGCGTCTTTGAATGTTTGTCTTTTAATCTAAGATAGGGCATATTATTAAGTAATTAGGCGCCCACATAAATTTGCGTCGTACGCAACCTTTTTGTTAAAATGTTTTTTTTTTCTTCATAACTACAGGGGTTTTATGCAAATTTCAGAAATCTAGAGCTTGATATCAGCAAACATAAAATTAATTGTTTGGCAAAAAAAAATATTTTTTGGAGTTTAGAGGCTTCTTTATCAAAATTAATTTTTTCGTACATATCGCAGATATGAAAAACATTGCCCTGTTTCCTTTAGCATGGAATGAATGACCCTGAAGTTTCACGACTGACAAGTATGGGGAAAAACAAAATAACTTAAAAAAATAATATCTGTTATGAAACTAGATAATTTCACTGTTACTGAAACAGCCAACAATGCACGCAAAGCCGTTCAATAGATACCACCTAAAGTGAAGTCAACTTGATGATTTGCCTTATGTTTACTGAGCTCGAAGTACTTTTGAATGGAATTGAGATGTCGAGCGCCTTGCTTACCATTTTATACCATGACTTATACACAAGCTTAATAAGAAACATTTACCTCTTTTTATGTAATTGGTACACCATTAATAACATTCAACTCAGAATGCTTTGACACCGCGCAGGTTAGTAAACAGTGCCTACTGTAGTTTCTAGCAGAAAAAAAATGGTTGTTACTATAAATAATTGAATTATTGTTTTCCAGTACAAACACCAAACAAAAGCTTCATTGCGCGATGTGACACGAATGTGAGACTAGAAAACTCTTCCTTCTGAAGTTAAGCAAAGTAGCAGTTCTTTGACGTTCCTTCTAATGTAATTAATTACAGCAATAAGAACTGTATACCAGTGAACTTTGATGATTTGCCTTTTTCGATGATTATCGGAAACGACACTGAACTTTTGAATTGTCTGGAGATCAGTTCTAAGTACCCTATTCATCCAACGCTAGTTTGGCTAACGGTTCTACGGAGAATGGATGTGGACGTTTGTTTTAACACATTCTACTAGTCAGTGCCAAACATATTTAAACTGCGGTTGATGAATTAAAACCCCCTGCTTTCACCGACCTGACCTACAGTATTCGCGACTCCAGCAAAAACGAACGTCACCTAGTGGACAATCATTGAAAAGAACGGAACAGTTCGTCCTGTGTGGCTCCCGGGATTACCCGTTGTCGACGGTTGGCGCGATGAAACAGTTGTCCCGTTAACTTCGTTGTTACAGTCGTATCAGCGTGTTCACCAGGTGGCTCTGAACGCAACCTACGCTACCTCATGAAACCGACATTGTGCGCTTATCAGCGGTCATCGGCAAGGCAATCCTTCCATCGCTTTCCCGAAGGAGTACAAGCATCTGGAAGCCCGCTTACGCCAACACATCGCCGCACGTATTTTCGAAACGTAGGGAATCAAAATCGGGGGGAACTGTCTCGAGTACATTGCTTGCCTGCTGAAACCCGAGCGTTGTATACGTTGAGCTGGAACACGGCGGGGTATACGACCTGTTGTAGACCGCCATACTTGCCCGATAGAGGCGACCCGCATAGGTCGCTGGAGTCGAGAATAGTCATCGACGCGATCACAACGGCGGACGTTTCAGTTGTCCCGCCTCCGTCGTCCGACTTTCAATAGCACTTAGGAGCCTCGTGAACTTCAAAAGTACAGACGCAGTCAAAGTACGGCGAACGGCAGCGAGCCCATTCTGTAGGCCGGTCATCGAAAGGCACGCCGTGTCGTTATCGTCCTGTCAGTGATACAGTATGTTAGCGCACCTCAGCTCGGAGCGGAGGGAGCAGCAGCTCGTGCAGCAGAACCCAGGGATCCTGGAATTCATTTCTCGCCCATGCCCGCCTCAATTTGGATGAGCATCGTACGGGCGTGCGTTCGTGTATCTCCACTGCGTTGTGCACGCAAAGTCCCCGGCTATTATCAGTTGTGCTGTCATGAGTACATTTCTCATCTACAAACCAGTGTCGCCATACCACAAAAACAAACCTCCCTTACGCTGTCTAAACACAAACGTCTATCGTCTTTTGTGTGCGTGTGTTTTGTGTTTACTTACTGCCCGCACGTGTTGGAAATAAGATAGGTACAGCTCCAACGTGACGCTCGGGAGAACTGTGTCACGCCATGTGCTTAAAGGAAAGCTGAAGATGTTCTTCATCAAAACCAGTTAGTTGCAAATTCTAGCGTATATTTATCCCGTGAATTTGATTATCGCGAGCATGTAACCCGAACTTATTAATAAACACGGGAGAAACCACAAGACCAACCGCAGTGTGTGACGTCATACTTAGAAGTTCCTGCTACATTGCGCGTTACGCTTGTGAGAGAACGCATGAGCGCTTTTGACTGCTCGGGTGAGGCTTACGGGCAAAGCGCGGAAATGTTGAGATCTCCGCACAATACGCCACGATTTCCTCCTCGCACCGAACACGTCGGGAAGGAGGGACTTTAGCTACTTGGCGCATCAATCTGGAATATAATTTTGATATTCGTAATCCTGGAGGCCAAATAAATATGACTTAAGTGTTTTTTTTTTAATACATATTTTCTTTAGTTTCTTTTTAAATGTGCCCTGCAACGACACCTGAACGTGAATGTTTTCTGTGGTTTCTATCTTTATAGGAGTTTGGGCGACCCAGGAGACAAGAACGGGGCAGCATATATACTAGTGACTCTTCTTTTAATCAAACAACGCTAAACACTGTGACCTACGGTGGCGACACCGGGTGTTGAACGTTTGCGGTTCGTGACATCGCAGTGACGTCACGGAACTTCATGAAAGGTTTGAGACGACAAAATGCATTTTTTAACGCCAAAAAAAAATTATGATTTGACCAACCATCGCAATATTTATCAACGTAGTTTTTTTATAGAGTATCAGACTCAGGAAGCTTACGAGTACCTAAGTGGAGCGTCCTCATACGTCACTACTGTTGTGTCTACGAGCGACTCCTCGTCGCGGGTGGGAGACGGCGACGGAAGAGAGTGAACGACGGGCCGAGCTCGAGGATGGTGACAGTTTGTTTTCCGCGGATTATTGCATAAGCTAAGAATTCAGCTAGAGCTACGACACCTTGTTTTGCACTCCCTCTGAGAATTCTGAGGTTAAACTCTGAAGGGGAACGACGGAGGAGGTCTGCAACAAGCAGGCTTCGCAACGAAGCAACGAGTCGACGATTGGTAAGAGGTTTCGTAGACGCGGCCATAAACCTAACCCGAAGATGATTGACCAGTCGCTTCGCCCCTGCCATTATTCTCGGCAACACGTCAAAGAAAATAAACTTTTTTCATTCAATCTTTTTTTATAACTTCTAAAATCATGCGAATTGCCTGGAGAAAGCTTCTTTTTCAAAATGTAACTGCGTTTTATAGGTTAGGGATGACGCAAAATTGAAACCTGTAAAATCTTTAAGGCGGAAGCTATGGTGAACATAACCTGAACAGCAATAGATAAACTAGCTGCTTTGTGCGCTGCCGAACACTGCTGTTGCGGGAGCAATAAACTCTCGGGCTGACCAGGATGCAGATAGTCCGATGATTCTTCCTCTTGCCAGTGGTTTCTGAACGAGGAAATGGGAAGTCGACGGATTCTGTCGTCTGCTAAAACATGAAACCACCGAAAAAGAGACACTTGTACAATAAAGACTAATTTACATACACATTATATTGACCAGAATTTGTTCATCCAATTTTGTTTTGTTTTGTTAACAGAAACGAGGGGATCAATTTCTATACCCTGTAGGGGTGGAATATCGGGTTTATATAAGTTAAACTAGACAAGCGTTGCATCAAGAAAATTTGAGCAGCTCGACTTCTCCTACTGGAACTGGGATAAGACAGCATTCCTGGTGTTTTTAGGCAACGTTGTGCTTGTTTAACAAGTTTTTTGTTGTGGTCTGTAACTGTTTTGCACTTCTGCATACGTAAAAAGTAATTGATAATGGCATGATTTATTTACTTATCTACACCACCACCATACCAGAGTATTTAGCCTTGGAAACGTTGTGGTTTTACTAAATATGCGAGGAAAAGAGGTGTCGGTCAAGACAAACCGTGGAGTGGTCGTAAAATATAGACGTGCGCATATCGCAATAGAACGAGCTATAGCCATTTATACTCAGTACAGATGCAATGAATCAGATTCGCATTCAAAGCGTTAACGTATTAGCGCAAAGAAAGAAAAACATTAAGGAAAACATTTAAAACCCGCAAACCATTTTTAGGATGTCTTTCGTTTGGTGGAGACATGAAACCTGGATCCAAGAGCTCACGGACGCCGTTCTTGAAGTAGAACAGTCGACACCTCCGAAGCACATAGCGATAGCACACCGATTTGTTTCACAAATGGAGAAACTTTTAGCTATACCGCATTATTAAAAATGTTTTATGGAGTGTGAAGAAGGTTACTTTGTTCATAATAATATATTAATGTCCGTACCTGTCCGTTACTTCTGCGTAATATTATTTGTAACGCTCTTTATTTCTGTATCTGTTTAAGTGTACCTAATGCTCTGATTGAGCCTGTAAGTTGTCGTGAATAAATAAATGAAGGAAAGATGTGCGAACAGGCACCTTTACAAATATTTAGGAACCACGTGAACGTTACTACAGGCACCCAAAAAAGAACAGGCCGAAAATACCCTTTTTAAAAGTCTGCGCCATCACCTGTCCGCCATCGCTTGATCGCATACTCTGAGCTGGTATGGGAGACGAGTGCTGACGTCAGCGTTCGGCGAGGACTCGAATCCAATCACGCGCTTCGTGTCCAAGCAGTGGCGACCGCCAATTTTGCTCGAAGGACTTTTGAAAACTACGCATCGCAAAGGGTCTATTGTGAAATAGTTTTGCGGGCGCCGAAAAAGCTGCCGTTGATACGTTTCTCATCGGTGTGAATTGTTTGTTCACCTCTTGGGAACTAGTTCCCAAAAGGTGAACTCGAATTAATTGTCCGACTCCTGTTGGCTCAAACTCGAAGTTTACGGGAAGCCTTAACATTGCTAAGTTGAGAAAGTGAAAAATCTCCTTCACCAACCTCACTGCAGAGACAGCGTGTCAACGATGCGTGTTGGCTTCCAGAGACGTGTGAATAACGTACAACATGAAGTTTCTCGCATTTGTATTGCTCGCCACCTTGACGGCCCAGCTCAGTAAGGAAATAAACCCGGCACGCTGAATAAGCACGGATCGGATAAGGTAAAAGGGCTCATTGAGGTGACCTCTTTCTTCTCACTTCTACCTCTCCCCCCCCCCCCACCCCTCTCCCTCCCCATCATCGTTCTGCTAATAGGCTGAGCTTGGGGTGCCTGATGATCTCAAATTTACCTGTTGTGACGTCTGAACAAGAACCAGAAAAAAAGCAAGGGGGGGGAGGGAATGGGTGTGCTCTGCCCTCCCCCCCCCCCCCCCCCGCTTTTTTTTCCGTTCACAAAACATTTAAGACGTTTCTAGTAAAAAGAGAAAAATTAGGAGAAGCTTTACCGCTTAGATTAATGCCATGAATGAGGACTTTTCGCCACACTAGCAGCTCTATCGCAGCCCTCCAGGTTTAGAAAATAAAGTGAAAAAAAAAAAAAAAAACTGGCGATCGCCTTTTTCCATTGACAGTGTCATTCTGTACACCTCACACGACCCCTTGAAGAGTAGATTCTCTTTAATATCAAAAAGGAAAACCATATTGAAGACATCGGTATGAACATGAACCTAAAATGATGAGAAATTCAGAGGCAACTTTGTATAGCGCCTTTTCCATATCTTTGTTTGTTCTTTTTTTTTAGGCGTGTAGGCATGCATATAGCATGCGTACTAGAATCGCAGAAACTGGAGAACAGCTGCATGTTGTTAGAAGCTGCAATCAGCTTCTGAGCACAGCAGCTTGCTTCAGGCACCATAGAAGAAAAAAAAAACTGTGTGTTTACATTTCTGTTGGGCTCGTGGAGAGTTATAAACCGTTATCTGCAGCTGTCCTCTGAAAAAAAGAAGATTTTATTGTGCTTTTTGTAACTACAAAAATAAACTACGCATCGCCAAACGCTCCTTCTGCAGCCAAATGTAGCGCTAGCGGTCTGGACCAGATGCCAAAGTTCTAGAAATAAGCGTTTTTTTTTTATTTAAGAGTTACGAGTAATTTTCTCAAACTTTCAATAGAAACTATTTCCACATAGTTGAAGCCATTTGTCTCCATGTAATGGTGTACTTCGTCGGCCACTATTTTAGAGCGCAGCTCTTAGGCCCCCGTTTCCGGCTTGAGCGGTGTCGCCGTTGCCGTCGCCGTCGGCGTAACTGCGCGATGACGATGACGATGAGGATAATGTCATCCCGATGACGTCATCGTCATTCCCATCGTCATCGTCATCGTCACTGATGACGTCACACGTGCCGTCACTGGTGACGTCACGTGTGAATGATTTTTACGCGTGAAAATCATTCCGGAAAGGAATCCGGAAAGACCAACCGAGATATGGAACAAGAAACACCGGATTTTTAATAACCGTTTTTTTCCGGATTGGCTGGTCCGGAAAATGCCGGTCCTGTCCAGTCCGGAAAAAGCCGGTCCTGTACAGTCCGGCAAAAGCCGGACCTGTCTAGTCCGGTAAAAAACTGACCCGGCCAGTACGGGGTGACCACTCCCGAACCTGACCAAAAAATTGGAGGCAAGCGAATGCCATTTTCAAGTTTATTCCTTTCGTTTTTTTTACTTCAGCAGCACTCAAATAATTAAAAAAAAACATAAAAAACCATGCACATGCACACACGAAAAGAAATATATGATATTGAAATCTGTATGTAAATTAAAAACATATAAAAAGTCTTGCTAGGTATTATGAGATGTGGTTGTACAGATAGCAGATGATGAAGGCAAATTCAAGGTCCTGCAATATGTTTCTAGAAGCATTTTCTTTTTCTTTCAACAGAATTGACACAGTTCCCCAACACTACCTGACGTACCCCTCCCCGTCCCCAAATTTCCTGCACAAACAGCCCACCAAGAACAGGTGACACTCCCGAGAGCTGGATAAACCAGTGGCAGAGCCTACGTGTTTCTAAGCTCTTTCTACTGCCAATTTAATAAGTGTATTTCAATATGCGATTTTATTCTACTCCAAAAAGGCATAAAATAATTAGAGAACAAAAAATAGCCTAACATATACAAAGTGTATCCTCCAAAATCAGATACTAAAAATATGAAAATAGACCAATTGACATAAAATAAAAAATAGTACACCCAAACCTATATGCTCAAGAGGAGAAAGCAGCAATGAAAACGTTTGATGCTAATTAAAATATTCCTTGACACTCATGACAGAAAAAAATGAAACATAATAGGTGACAACTCTGCAGCCATTAAAATGTGGATGACATATATCAGGGGTGGCCAAGCTGCGGCTCTTCACGTGGTAAAGTGCGGCTCAAGGCTCCCTCCCCTACCCTCCTCCCCCCTCCCTCCCGGTCACACGAGCACTTTCCCAAAAAGAAAAACGGAACGCGTTTTAAATCGAAAGAAAGGTTGCGTTTTGAAAGTCTTGTGCTACTGCTACATTACGTACACTTGGACTGCTTTTGACTCAGATAGACTGAAAGTAGTTTGAGTTTCGTTTATTGCCCTGAACATTATCCCCCCCCCCCCCCCCCCCGTGGCTCTTGGAAGTTTCGTGGTTTTGTTTGCGGCTCTTAGGCCGGGTCATCCTGGCCAACCCTGACATATATGCAAAGAAAAAAGGGGAAAATTTACAGATCACACATCTTCACAGGCGGAGGACTTCTTCCGTTTCTGGGCCCTCTGCTCCTCCCTGTTCTTGTCTACTAAGTAGTCGCCCATTAGGTCCTTCCCGATGTCCCTTGGTTTTTTCGGGCCTTTTTTGTCGCCTTTCTTGTCGCCCTCCTTCTTGCCCTGCCCCTCCTTCAATGCGAAGCGGCTGTAGGCCACTGCAAGCAAGACAATTGCATAATTGTTTTTTTTGTCATTATTCAGATCAGAGGTTTCGACTGAAAATGCTTTACCTTAGGTTGTCAGTTCCTTGCACATTTTAATACATAGTACTCGATTTCATAAGAAAGCAACAGATAAAAGTTTCACAAAAACAGTTATATACAGGCCAAGGCCCAATGAAGCACCAATAACCCCGTAGCAGGCACTAACCATTCCAAAGAGCACACAGAATTTAATAATAATTATAGAAATAACTATTGCAGCATCAATGAATTTAAATAATTATTCCGCTAATCAAAAAGAGACCATTTACCGCCAGCACCTGGCAGGAATCGAATCTAGGACCAAGCGATTCAGAGTTCAATGTTCTACTAAGTTACAAGGAGAAGGTGACTACAGTGAACCTAAACATGTCTGAAAGGGCAACTCCACTTCATTTTCGTTATTGAAAAAAACATTGCAGACCTCTTTAGTATCATCCAGTACGTGATATGATTGCTGCAGCATTTGCGCCAAACTACGCCAAAGCGCTTACCCTGCTACATCCTGCTACATTTTACCATAATGTGAGGAATTTGCACCAACATTGCACCAAAACCTAATTTCACTTCAATTAATTCCGAAAGTACAATAGCTCAGGCCTCGCTACCCTGCTGGATCATTACGATAAGCTTAAGCGAGTTTTCAAAACTCTTGATTCTCAAACAATGTTACTATCCGACTGCATTTCATATGAAAGACTGACAGCACTCGGACGTTTCACAATAATTCTCGCGTTCCATGGTCTATTCTGGCGGGTTAGTTAGTTTCGTTGAGTGCGCTTCTCACCGCATACTTGTGTACAGCAGAGAAGTGGCAACCGCAATGTAAGCATCGCAATTTTGTGTGCCTTGCTTCGCCGCAGTGCACCCGCGTGCTATGGGGCAAGCACTTCTCCAGATCATAACGTCGCACAATTTCTAAAACAAATAACTCAGCTTGTATACACCTTTCCAGTGAATGCAAATCCACAGACCAGTCTGCGATCTTCACAACCCAGCACGTCTGAAGCGAGGAAAACGTGAGCCCTACGCACAAACTCCAAAGATGGCGCCTGCCTGAAGCTCTTTATTAGAACGGTTTGAACGCCATATTTGAGTAGGCTAGATTTAGCGGATGCTCGAAACAAGCTCGCATTAATAGACTGCTAAGACCGGCAGTCTTGGTGGTTTGGAATGCACGTGGAAAAATAATTGTGGAGGCCCACCGTGGGCTCGCGCTCAGCAGTCGCGCACACAGCTAGGGGCGCCAGTGAATACTTCCTATACGATAAACTGCAATATCCTGGCGGCATCTTTGTTTTTTTTTTCAATTTGAAATTTTGGGAGGGTGCTTTGGTATTGCGAGACGATTCATATAGACTCTTCCATAGGTTTATTTTTTAAGCTTTGGTTTAGTCTGATTAATAATTGCAGTTTTATCACAACCTCTATAACTCGAAGAAAACATAAATTTGAGTGCTGAAAGTTATTGTGTTTTAACGTTATTTCAGTGGGACTTCGTACCTAGAATAACCATTAAAGGCAGTTCGTGCTGTCCTTCATCAATCATCTTGTTAACATGCCTGATTCGTCTACACACAACTAAACATATCTACAGGGTTTCTCAAATAGCGGCTGCAGGCGCTTTAAATCAACCGCTAAAATCGGTTTCTTATCCTATCGCGCTACGGTATAGGGTGCCCTATTGTTCGAAGACCGATGGCTTCGCTGCGTTTCCATAGGAGTTAGCCTTTTTCTTGTTTTATTTTTTCCTCAGGTAAGTTCGTTCTTTGCAAATTTTCTAGAAAAAATGCACCACCTGTGGGCTGCACAAAATCGTAGCGCGATAGGTTAAGAAACCAACTTTTGAGGTCGATTCAAAGAGCCTGGCCGCTATTTGAGACACCCTGTAGTTCCATGTTTGAGGGATACGCTCCTGCCGAGCAATCGATTCTAGCAAAAGGGTCCACATAACTGAGACGGCAAAGTAGACATTGTCTTTTAGTTGGACTGGCCAATGCATTAGTCTTAATAAAATAATTACGGCGGTGCGAATAAAAAAAAGAAGTGTGCGCTTATGCTCCAAAACCCCTTTTTGCTGCTCCAAAACGACTCGGACCAATCACATCACCGATCATCTAAGAAGACCACACGTCAAATGTTACGATCAAATCCCGTCTAAATCTTTATGAAACGGGCCCACAAACGTTCATATGAGCATCAGCAGAGGGGAGATGAAAGGGCCCGTTGCGCTCGCCAGTACAGCTCAGGATATAGAATGAAGTTGACTGGCATTATATCTAACATAGTCTTTTGAATACTTTTCATCAGGCGGAAACTTTTAAGCGTTTATCTTCATTCAAACTGTAGCTTATGTATCAGAAAGAAAACTGTGTCCATTTCACTGCAGAACTGATGTTTTAAAATACTCTTCTTTCTCACGGTCCATTGAAGATTGGAATAGCATGCCAATTGACATTGTTGAAACGGCATTGTCAGAGCTATTTTTCAAAAGATTCAATGTTACTCCTAACTACCGTTGTGTATTACTTCTTGAATAATTGTGTTTCACCTCGGGTTTGTAGTGTACAAATTTTATGTCTGCGCCCCTCCCTACTATAATGCCTCTTCAGGTGATGACGTCACACGAGACGTCACTGGTGACGTCATTAGTGACGATGACGATGACGTCATCGTCACCGTCACTGATGACGTCACACGTGACGTCACTGGTGACGTCACTGATGACGTCATGAGTGACGATTACGAGGAGGATGACGTCGTCGTCACTGATGACGTCATCAGTGACGATGACGATGACCCTAAATTCCTCGCTAAATCTAGCGGAAAAAACTTCCCCGATAAATTTAGCGGAAATAATTTCCCCACTTAATTTAGCAGAAAAAATTTCCCCGCTAAATCTAATGGAAAAAATTCCCCGCTAAAGTTGGGGGAAAAAATTGCCCCGCTAAATTCCCGATGTGCAATTTCTGCAACTTGCGTTAAGCACACGTCGATCCACACCCATGTTAGTAGTGGGGGACTTTCCACCTTCTCCCCTCAGTACCCTCCCCTCTTCCTCCTCAAGAGCTGCGCTCTAATTCGGCGTTACAGGGGATTGTAAATGTCTTTCTTTTTTTTTCTATTGAAAACTGTGGAAAATCACCTATAACTTTTAAATAATTGAGTAAGACAATAGTTAGTTCTGAAAGTTTGTTATCTTGTTTTGACCGCTGGCGCTACACTCGTACGGGAAATGAGCGTTCGGCCTTGAAAAGTTTACTTTTCTTAGCGAGAAAAAGCAGTGAAGCTTATTTTTCGGGGACATTTTGTACACTAGCAGCTTGAATAATTATGACTTTAAAAAATTTGATCAAGCGATGTGCGCGTGAGCGCGTTTTAGCGCCATGTGCATGTCTCTTAGCCTCGTAGCTTTTCTTTTTTTGCCAGTTCGATTGAACATTTATTTACTAATTTTTATAACACGTGGGGCCCGGCCCTGCGTGTCTCCACCACCTGTTGTCATTTTTAAAGACGTTTACTGTAAAAAAAAGGCTCGAGGTACACCTAAGCAATTCTTATGAGTTGTGAATGCGAAAGCATGCTTCTCGTTCTAGCGCGTCGACCGCATTTGCGTCGGCCGATCGCGCGCTCTACCAGCTCTCCTTGCCGCGCTGACCTTGGACGCTTCGTGTTAACCGGCGCGCTCGCGGCGCGGACACGCAGCGCCATGGGGTGGCGGTCGTTGAAAATGGCGCGTGCAGCGGCCAATGGGAGCCTAGTCGACGCGGGCCAGCCGATGGGACCGAAGCCGAAATCCATCATCTTTACTCCGCTGTTTTGGGATCGGGGAAACTAGGTGCCGTTTGGCTAGGCTTTTCGCGTGGTTTTATGGCTGGGAGCTGGCTTCCCTTGGAGAAAGGATTTAAGGTGCCGTTTGGCGCGGCTTCAAAGCTGATGACGTCGGCTCGCTTCATGGAACAGTTAATGCTTTCGCATTAAAAACACGTGCTGCTATATCTCGGCAGCGTCGCAAACTAAGCTCTGAACGAGCCTGAGCCGTCCAAAACAGCCAAGGTGTGAGCGAGGGCCGTCGGACTAACTATACTCGTGCTAAACGGCTTGGGAACGGAACTAGCTCGTCCAAAACGGCTAACGGGTTAACAAAGACATCTTTTCGCTAAAAAGAGAAATTCGGTCTCGCATTTCACATAGTTGTTTCTTCCGTGAAGTGTAATAATAGGCACATAGCTTTTTTTTTCGGAGAGGATTTAGAAGATTTAAAGTCTTTGCTTAGAAGCAAGATAAAAAAATTGACGATCGAAACTCTCTCTAAGCTGCACATGTGAAGTGCTTTCGTAACATGCCTTAAAAATTCGGATATTTTCTTTTATTCGTTAAGGATCAACGGCGGGTCCGGAATACCATGCATCCCGTGGCGGAACACACTTTAGGTCTCTATCTGGTAAGTACAAAATTAAAATCTGTGCTATTCAATATAGCTATTTCCAAATTCAGAGAAGGCAACTACACCCATCAAAAAGACGGGAAGGAGAAAAGCGGGGAGCTACCGTCTGTCTACGCGCAGACTTGTACGTAGTTCAACTACTCTACTCAAGTTACTGTAGTTTAACTTTTTTTCTGAGTAGTTTAGTAACTTTCAAATACATTTTTTTTC
The DNA here is from genome assembly GCA_013358835.2 of Ixodes persulcatus. NCBI lineage: Eukaryota > Metazoa > Arthropoda > Arachnida > Ixodida > Ixodidae > Ixodes > Ixodes persulcatus. The sequence continues at coordinate 12,225 of JABSTQ010001338.1, read as the reverse complement.
TCGGAAATTAGCAGTTTACTTTAATTACCTCTTCTGAGTAACTTCTACTCAAATTACAAATTACTTTCAAATTTCAGTGGTTGTTTTTCAATCAACAAACATTCCTGCACAAAAGAGATAAGATGTTTGAAGATCAGCTGATATTTGCAAAGAGGGGGAAGCATCTGGCGTAGGAAAGGTGGGGGGGGGGGGGGGAGAGAAAATGGTTTGGAGAGTCTGAAACCCCCCAAAAGTTTCACGAGCCCCCCTCCCCCCACTGCAACAGCACTGCTACGAGGCGCGGTGAGCGAACAGACACGACGCAGGAGTGGCCGAGTAACTGCGGGATTAGCGCCGAAGACTGGCGTTGCTTTGTGACCCGAAGCTCAAGGAGACTTGACCCATTTGAAGAATAGGCTGGTTCCCGCTTCTCCCCAAAGTAGAAACTCTCGCCCACTGCAGAAGGTGCGCACAGTGAATCCTCACTCAAAGGAGGCAACAAAATGCAGCACCTGCTCTGAAGCTCATCTGGTGCTCCCGTAGTTTGTGCTGTACTCGAAGAATCGCGTGCTAACGGGCAATGTAAAGGGGACCTTTTTGCCTGGCCTTCCCTCCCAAAACTCAGAATATGCAGATTTTCAAAGATTCGCAGATCGTTAGAGAAACCTTACTAATTCCCTCAACGTTTTTATATAAAAATATTAAACAAGCAGTGCTGGGAAGTACTCTAAGTACATGGTCCTTAAAGTACTACTGTTTAGAAAACTTGTAATTTACTTGAAGTACATTATCTTAGCATGTACTTGTACTTTCCGAGGAAAGTAAAACTCCCGACTTCAATGTACATTCTCCGAATTTCAAAACAAAAAGATGGCGTATCGTTGCGTGAAAACGTGCTCCTTCAAAACGTCATCTGGTCATTTCTCTGGGTGAAGTAATGGTATAAGTATAAGACCAGCACAAATAAGTGCCTTATACGTTGGATGTGTCAAATACCTCGTCAGCGAGAGTAAAAAAACTACTCTGTGGCGACTTGACTTTATATAATATTTGCTGCCATTTCCGTAAAAACCTGATGCACCTTCGATTACCCCTGAAGCAATACATACCAGTTAAAAAACACTCTATAGGAAATGAAAGTGCATAATGAATGATTGTGTTAAAAGCACTTGTACTTTACCTTGAAATATATTGTAGTTATAGTACGCTACTTCAAGTACATTGCACCCTGTGTACTTACTACTTTACTGAAAGTACATTACCTCTCATTTACTTTGTACTTTACTTCAAGTACTTTTTAGATGTACTTTACGCAACACTTTAAACAAGAAAACACTGAATAAAAAATCAACCTCAGTCAGTGCTAAACCTCAAAGTAGAAGTGACACATTTGCAGTACATCATTGACCAAACAAACAAGAAAGTACAAAACAATTAGGCACGCAGAAGCAGACCCAGCTATAAAAGCATTTCTGTGAAAAAACAAGCCGGTTCACATTTTGCTAGCACAATTTCGCTTACGTATGAAAACGTTTGTACTTTCTTTTTACCATAAAAAAACATATAAAAGTAACTTCAAACGTAATTCGCCACTTTTTACGGTAATTAGTAATTTTCTCAATTACTTTTCATTTGAGTAATTTCTACTCTACTCAAATTATCTTTGAGGTCAATACTCAGTAACCTAACTTAATTACTTTTTTTAAGTAACTTGTACATGTCTCATCTACGGGCGCAGCAAAATTTAGAGCGGCCTAGCGGTCAAATTGTTAAGCCCAGTAAAGGCGACTTGATTCAAGCCGTTTCGACTTGCGAACACCCAGCAGGTGGCTGCGGAACGATTTTTACCGTTTGAAAAATGTCGTTAGTTTACCTAGAAAGCGGGCTGTCCTGTGGAAACTCCACTTTTGGCATATCATCAATGCTCGCTTGACTTGCAAGGTTAGTCAACTGAACCTCTATCAGCGCACTTGCTGGGCTTGCGTAAGACAGGGTATTCTACATGATTTATGTCATGAAATCACTCTGAGAATATGATTTGAATAATACAGGAGGGTTTCGCGTACAACCGTTTATGTTGTAAGAAGTCACCTACCGGTATTTAGAAGATTTTGCTCTAATATTTTCTTATTTGTTTCTTTTAAGGAGTATAGTGCCTTGATTAGTTAATCTTCATACAGTGCATTGTTCGGGCGCGTAAAAACCGGAAGGACTTGTGGGATGGAGCCCGGCACTCGGTTTCGTGTTCTTTATTGCTTTCCCCCTTTTACTTTTTCATACCAGATCTTGCCGAAAAACACAAAATAAAAATACCAATCATGCACAAAAATAAAACAATTCCCATGTTTAGACTCACTTAGCAATCTTCGTAAACTGCGTGATAACATTCTTTCACATAAAAACATATTCGTGTATATACATTGCACACTGATCTGTCCATATTTCATTAGTGTTTGAAATACAAAAATGAAAGGATCAGCAAAACAGCATGACTCACTACGGGCGAACACTTTCCATTACACGCACAAGAATAATCCAATCGCAATGCACACATTACACATCCGTACATCTTATAACAATATAAAAATTATAATGTAAATTCCAAAACAGTGCAATATTTGCGCCGTTAGGCGCAATTTAGGTGGAGGTCAAGGCCCGCTCTAAGCCCCCCCCCCCCCCACACACACACACACAAACCAGTGGCCCCGCCCATTCCTACTGGACTAGCTTGACTACTCCACCAAACACGCAAACAAGCCTAGTGCCACCATTTGGCGACATCCGGTGCGTCTAGTCTGGAGCCTGACACTGCCGGCTAGTCCTTCGAGCAGACGCGCGGCAGCCTCCGGCACAACGAGGTATAGAGGTTAGGAGCGATAAACTGGCAGCTGAAAGTGACCCCCACCTGGCCGCCGCCATGTTACACGTTTTTGACCACTAGAAACGTGACCTTATAGTTTTACGTCTAGATTTTACCAAAGTACCACGCACAGATAATTTCCCATTGATCTTTAATAACATTACCCACGAGATAAGTTATGTTTCGTTTGTTTTAAGTCAAAAATGGGCTTTTTACAACAAAACCTCGGGCAGCTTCGCAACGGCTAGTTTATCGCTCCAAGCCTCTCCACCTCGTTGCTTCGCGTCGTCTGCTATTGCACCACCATCTATCGTCGCCTACAATGCCTGTGCGTCACGCATCTAAATTGCGCCACGCAATTCAGCACGCACCTAAATTCTTCTCCTAAATTTTGTCACGCAATTCAGGGACAGAAGGTGGAGGTCACAGCCCGATAAGCACCACCCCATGCTCACAAGGTGCTTACATCTCTCATCGGATGGAGAGATGATTGGCGTGTGAAAGGTTGGTTGTACATTTGTATATCTGAACCGTAATACTATTTTAATCGACTCGTCTTTATGTTTGAAAAACAAATAATCAAGATAGAGTCATTATTGTTGTCAAAGATTTCCCAAGATTGCCTTTCCGTTTCGGTTTTAAACGACAACAAACATGGCTGTCGGCGTTTCCGGTGCGCTCAACGAGTGTAGCTCGCTGGCCTCGTTTATTTTTATGAGTGCGAGTCCTTCTGTGTTCACCGAGGTGTTTAGGGGAAGATCTCAACCGACCTACAGCGTGTCTCAATTAACGACGAGGATCTTTAAATGAAGCGCAAAAATCGTTTTCTTAACCTATCGCGCTAAATTTTGTGCAACGTTGTCCACAAAGGGTTCATTTTTTCTATTAAGTTTGCAAAGAGCTAACTTACCTGAGGAAAAAGTAAAAAATGAAAAAGGCTTAACTCCTGTGAGAACGGTGCGAAGCCAAGCCACCAAGTCTTCAAACAAATGGGCGCCGTTTGGCACGGGAGACAAGAGATAGCGCAAGCGGTCGTGACGCCAACTGCCACTAACGAACGAGCATACGACGAAGAGAGCCGGCGTATGCTCGACCCGCACACGTAGGAGACAGGTTACTCGGGTAAACTTTGGAACATAGCCATAGAGTGCCGGGTCGCAGATTTGGAGCGCAAGAATCCTGTAGCACAGCGCATCAAAGAGCCATTTCTCGGGGAACCTGGACGTCAGTACACAGTTTTTGCAGCGGCGAGGACCCGAAACACACTTCATGTGTGTTTCAGGTTAGCTGCGAGACGCCGCAGCAGGGCGTTAGTCACATGGCTCTCCTCTCATCCGTTGTCGGGTGCTCCACTTTTTCTATTTTGGCGGCCGCATCTTGTGGCGATCTGCGAGGCTTTGTCAATATACCGCTATGGCAGGTCAGAGACTTGACGTAAGAGCGTGAGCCAAGAGACGCCGTACCACCCGCTCCAAAGTAAACAAAATAAAATAAAAAAAGAACCCGTTGGGATGCCAGATGTTTGAACGTTACCACGCAGCGATCAGAGCCGTATATGTAGAGAGTTTGGCCATTTCTTGGGAAGTGTAGGAGACAAATGAGGAGGCGCCATTGGCCGAAAGCGGGCTGGGCGTGTTCCAGGGCGTCTTCACAAATTTGAATGTGGCCAACCAGAAGCCGGAAATAATACCCTGGCGGTGGTCGCGAGAAACCAACTTAATAAGTGCGCCGGAGTAATGCTCTGTGACTGAAAATATGGTGCACGTGATGTTTCAATCACGGTCATCCAAAATTATGGTGGAAGAGTGCGACTAGCGGAACGATCGACATAATCCGTACGCCAAGCGCCGAGGGCCGGGAATCTGCCGTACGAGCGGTCACACTGTTTGTGCAAAACAGATTTGAGCCTCACATTCGTTTCTTACATCTTTCTGCATTATCATAATCGAAACTTCACACGCACCCTATTTTCAACGTGAAGGGTTAATACATTTGGCTCTCACGCGCTTATTAAAACCATATACCAACATATGCCTATGATTAAAACTGTTTCTTCCTACCACCAGTAGGGTATTCTTTTCGGCTTCTGGTTAGCCAAGAGAGCATGTCAAGCTCTCTTTCTGCGTCTGGTGCACGCCCTGGCTCTGCCCGCGCCTCCCCATTGACCAAACTCTCTCAGTAGACGCGTTGCTCTGGGGCAGGGGGCGCGAGCGCGTCCGGAAGATTTACGCAAGACGCGACCAGGTTATGCTGGCTGCATCATCCGTGTGGTGCTGTAACGTTCGATTTTGCACGTGCCTTGTTCGAATACAAGCAGTTGTCAGCATCTGTAGATGCGCGGTAACAAAACAACTAAAAAAAGTAAAAGAAAATGAACAGAATTACGCAGCTTGCGGCCGCAGCGTTCCATTAAACATTCTTTTCATCTTTGCTTTCTTTCACAGCTTCCGCGAGCACGTATATTTCACTTTACGTGACAGCGAAGCCAAAGCTACTCGCAAAAGCGCGTCCTCCTGAACGGTGCTCGCACTGCACGAGCCCGCGTGCTTGGCAGGGACGCTGAAAGCTCGCAGCTGGCTCTTGTAGCCTCTGCTATGCTGGCACTTAGAATGAGACGGAGTAGAAAAAACTCTAGTGGGGAAGCGTATTGATGCATGTTCGAAACGCGAGCCAAATATTCTATTTTGCTCGCCTGGAGCGCTGCTCAAAACTTGAGAGCTACGGGCCTTAGATAAGAGACGCGTACCCTAGCGGTGCTGGGATGAATTTGCCATTTTCAATTTTCTCGTGGCGTTGAGTCTTGTCGATTTCGGACGTTGAATTTCGTTTTTTCCGTTCTTTAGTACTACACAGAAAGATAAAAGCTCGGCGAGGGTGACATTAGTAGTGCGAGGCCCAGTCAGGTGAGCTTGTACTACCCAAAATGAGGGCGCCACAGTTTCTTCAGAGCTTCAGCGCAGGAGGCCTATAGGCCTCCTGCGCTGAAGCTTTGAACAAACTGTAGCGCCCTCATTTTGGGTAGTACAAGTTCACTTGATTGAGCCTCGCACTACTTATGGCACGTTGGTTGAGCTTTTTTAATTCTGTCTGGTGCTGAAGAACGAAAAAACACTTTTGGACGCCAGAAATCGGCCAGACTCAACGCCGCAAGACAATCAAAAGTGCCAAATTCATGACACCACCGCTAGGGTACGCGTCTCTTATCTCTGGGTGGTGACGTCAAAACACCTGTGAAGCGACGCTTTAATTTTTCTTTTTCTTTGTCATGTCTACTTTGGAACGCGTGGAACGGCAGTTCTTGGCTCACGCGCTTAGCGTGTTAGCTTTGACGGCGTTCGAATTTTTGTTGTTTCTTTGTATTTTCATCGTGATCTCCCGCTCGGCACCACAGCTGGCACGCTTCTGCATGCGTGACAGTTTGAGACGCTAAAGTTTGTACTACTCAAAACAAGGCCTAACAAGTACACATCGCGACACTGTTAGCGCGAACACGACATTGGCGCATTTTCGCATTTGACTTCTAAATAGTATTAGCGAGCACGAAATTTTATCGCTTACATTATAGAACTAAATTAGCTCCTTCCGTAGCAATAATAACTTGGACGACATCCCTTGGTTTCAAAGAGAAAAACTGGAAAAACCGGCGATCGCTTGTTCGCGCTAACAGTGTCGCGCTCTGTACCTTTTCGCAGCACCCCCTGGGGAACACAGGAGGCCCATTTTCCCGTCTTTTCGTTTTGAAAGGCAAGCAGCTCTCAAGTTTTACAGTGTATCTGACCTGCCAAAGCGAATATTTTTATGTTGCGTTTTAAGTGTGCGTTATGACGCTCACTCACCTTGCTCGCGGAAGCCATGTGAGAAAAATAAAAGCAGTAAATCTAGAAGGACTGCATATTTATTTTATTACTTTTTTTAGTTCTCTCGGTCGCTTATTACCGCGAATCGACAGGCGCTGACAGACGCTTGTATTAAAAGGCAGCTCGTGCATGATGGAACGCTAGAACGCCGCTTTCATGGTCGCGTCTTCTGAGCGTTGCAGAAGTTTTTAGACGGGGGCGGAATAGCAGACGGACGGAGGCTAAAAGGGAAGCAGACTCGCAGCTTTCGGGTCCGCGTCTCACGGACATGGTAGTTGACGATGCACGGCGCTGAAATAGCAGACGATGCCAGAGGCTGCCACGCTTCTGCTTGCACGACTAGCAGGCGTTGTCATACGCCAGACTAGACGCACCGGATGTCGCGAAAGGGAGACACTAGACTTGTTAGCATGTTCGGTCGAGCAGCCAATCCAGTCCAGTAGTAATAAGCGGGCCATTGATTTAGAGCGGGTTATGACCTCCACCTAAATTGTGTCTAACAACGTAAATATTGCGAAAAAAAAAGATGTTTTTTTAATGTTTTTAAAACATGCGTGTCTCAAATAAGCATTAAAAATGATATTTTTTTTTATCGCAGTGTCTTTTAAGGCGGCAAGGTATATATATTGTGCCGTGTTTTTGAGATAAATTCGATAAATTCCCAAAAACACTCGCCGGAAGTATTTTCGTCAAATCGGATTTATCTGGAAAACTGCAAATTCCGATGTCACGATGTCGAAAAAAGAACCACTATTCTACAAATAACTTTGGTCAGAACAAGGCGGCAGTGATCCTGGGAAGAGGCCTTTCCAGTTTCCTTTCAAATCTCGGAATACTTACCAAAGGGGGTTCACCGTTTATCTCGTCAAGTTTTGTTCAAGAGAACGGGTCATTCTGTCAGGGCAAAAGTTACTCTTCTAGTTTTCAGTTTCGAATTCTTTGGGGAAGGTGGGTTTTTGTTTTTATAACAGTGAAAGCCTTGATCATAGGAGGTGGGGGGGGGGGGGGGGGTTACTAAAGGTTCTATCTGACCATTCCAGTGACTCTGCCCCGCGCAGCCGCATGGTAGAGCGGTGGAATGGAATGGGGAGGAAACGAGCTTTCCAGAGACAACGTCAAGGATTTGTGTGATTTTAAAGTATTGACGTTGATTAAAGTTGCACTTCTTTGCAAGTTTTGTTTTTTAGCAAAGGCAAAGGTGCGAATGCCCAACCCAGCTGAATATAATTCGAAATAGGTTAGTTTCTTCGAATTTAGGGCAGGTTTGTGTGTGGATATTATTGGTGTTTATACTGAACTAAAACAAAAATAGGTACACAGCAGAGTTATACTCCGAATCTCGGAGAATCGGGAATCTATCATAAATAAACTGTGATAAACTCCAAAATATTTAACAAAAAATTAACTTCGAAAACACGAAATCTAGGTAATAGCAACTCCGCATCCCCTATCCGTAATATGTATGTATTCTTAACAGTGTGTATTTCTCAGGGGAACATTAGAAGCTTGGTTTTAAGAGTTTTGTTTTTAATCCGCTATTAAAATAATGGTTTTGTTACAACAAAAAATATATGTTTTTTTTGTTTTTTTTAGCGGCAGGATGTTTAAACATACGTGTTTTCAAACGAAATTACGCTCAGTGCACAGGCGAGCTGGTAGAATTTTAGCATAATGATTTTAACCTGAGACTGGGAAAAAAATTAGGATTTTTTTTTTTTTTTTCAATGGAAGAGAAAGTACCAGGGAGAGACACTGTCCCTGTTACTTCCTCTTCCACTCTAAAAACAATATCTTCCTTTTTGGCTTGTTTTGGGTTAGAATCTCACGGTGTTTTGAAGTGGCTTTAGCTTGTCATACTGAGATCCGTATGCAATATGGTTAAGTATTCTGCCAATCTTTCCAGACATAAATTTCGTTTTGTTCGAGCAAGTCAGCGGGGGTACGAGGGTCACTCTGTAGCCTGCAGACTGAAGGAGCACTGCGGGGAACGTGTTTAGGGCTTCCGTTGGCGTCGAAGTCGTCCGAGAAGTCTGACAGAACCGCTTGCTTTCTTCAAGCAAAGACAGTGATGTCTCTCTAATAGGAACACCTCCGTCTCCCCCCCCCCCCCCTCAAACCCCACCCCCGAAAAAAACGTTATATTGTGAGTTTTTTCTTTTTTAGTAGACAAAAAAATGCTTTTATTTATTAAGTTAGTTCTCGAAAATGTTGTCGATATAGTGGAGTCCTTTTTTATATCAAAGGGTTCATATCCACGAGACACGACTGCACTGGTTTTCGGGTCGTGACTGCCCCCTAATAAAGAGCGGCATTCGTGAAAATCGATCCTTTTAATCGACACTTCCTTATAGCCCAAAAACTGCAGCTGGTGCAGGCGATGTATCGGATGTCTCAAATAGAGGCCAGGCTCTTTAAATCAACCGCCAAATTCGGTTTCTTCACCCATCGCGCTACGATTTCGTGCAGCATTGCCCACAGGGGTTGCATTTTTTCTATAAATTTGCAACGAGCGAACTTACCTGAGGAAAAAGTAAAGAAAGAAAACGGCTTAACTGCTACGGAATCCCAGCCGAGCACCGGTCTTCAATCAATAGGGCGCCCTAGTGCCACTAAATAAGCTACGCTTTAGAGTAACGACACTTGGCCATATTGTGGCTTAAAATCATGGTTGCCAGTAATCTGAAGCTTTATCTGAAATCACAGGAAACGCTTTCCGTCCCCCACAAATGTTTAAACAGTCCGCGACAGAGAAAAGCAATATAACATGAGCTTCCTAACACCGAATCGAATGCTGAGGAAGTCGCACTTTTGAATCATGACGATCTGCAGTTGCGTCTGCTCTGCACAAGCCCCAATATGGCGGCGCCCACAACAATGTCGGGGAACGGAGTGCGATACTCTAAGCGCAGCTCATTTAGTGGCTCTAGGGCGCCCTATAGTTTGAAAACCGGTGGCTCCAAAAGGAGATTGAAAGACCAGTCTTCAAGCTCCTTTTGGTTATGAAAATGCAATGATCATTATTCTTCGATTCACGTCTGCAAACCCAAGTGCTCCTGCCAAATCTGTCTCCCCTCCTAGGGGGCGGGAGCAGGCCTTCTGTACCTCAACACCGCATGTTCAATGGACCTTTTGTAGAAATACGCGGTGCGCATGCGCGGAGTATTTCATGCGCCTGGTTCGAGAGTATCTAGTTCCAAACAATCCGCCATCTTGCATTTCTCGCCTTTGAGCGGTTTTTCGTGTGTCGACCTCGGGGCGGAAGATTACGCACGATGGGGACAAAGGTGAGCTTGGGGGAGCCGTACATCGCTCAGTGGGGGTGAACAGGATGTAGCTGACGTTTTGGGTGTGGAACGGGTGGGAGAGGCCCTGGGGCGCGCGTTGTTTTCCAGTCACCTAGTCTCGAACCGATTCGCGTGTCTAGGTGGCAGCACATTTCGCAAGAGGTCCATTCTCTCGTATTCCTTCCGGCACACGGCACACCGCGTATTCCCTCCACATATTTTGTCCTATATGCCCTAGTCCTCAATACTCCTGATCTAGCCTTAAATAACTACGATCTCCCCGTGAATTATACACACAATGTCCTTCCTTATGTCCAGGTTTGTCGTCTCCTATACATAGTCAAAGCTGATTTTCTGTGCGTTCTTTCCTCCCATATTTTTTCTTGACTTCTTTTACTTTCTTTTTTCACGTGGGTAGTCTACTCTGCCCAGCACTTCACGGTTGATATTTAAAATTTCATTTTTCGGGTTCGGTTTGTTCATTTAGTGTTCAGACTTTTTCTATATAGATGCTATATACATTTCTCGCCCATCGTTTATCCCTCATTGTATTTAGCCCTTCGTTAAAAGTGTAACTCGCGATCACCTCTCTAACCAATAAAGATGTCCAGCCATATGACCCTCCACTCTTTGAATTGGTGCATTCCACGCGCCCCCGTGCCAGTCTGCCTACGCTCCTCTGCCGGGTCTCTAAGCTCGACTGGACCTCAGATTTCATGCCTAATACCACATTGCCAAAAGACAACCCCGGCACTATGACTCCTTGCTATATTCCCTAACAACATATATTGAATCCTTTCCTTAAACATATTTTCTTCCTCTTCCTCTCAGTATCATTTTTTTTAATTAAGTCATGCTCCTAGATATTTATACTTCTCTTCGTGTTCTAATGAAACCGCTTGAATTTAGATAGGTACCTTTTCTCATTGTTATAAACAAATATTTCCTAATGTCGTTGCTGAATTTGAGACCCAGAGTGTCTCGTTCCTCCCACAGATCTTAATCAGCTCCGTAACCTATCCCGGCCTGCTAATAGTACAAAGTCGTCTGCGTAGGACATGCTGTGTAACTTGATTCACATTTTCCCTTTTTCTCCCATATATGACTTATAAAAATCTAAATTGCACTCTACTAAATAGACCGATCTCACTAAGCTTTCGGCACATGCGTGACCCGCCATAACTTTAGTTCACGGAAGGCAGACGGCCGTGCATGCGAAGGCTCGTGCCGTCTCTTACATATACAGTGCTCCAGCGAGGTTTTGCACGTGCAGAAGGCTACAATAGACCCTTTCCGAAATTCAGTCTGGCCACTTGATCACTATCATCATCGTGGAACGGCATCTGTGCCATACGAATGGCGGCCTTCTAGTGACTGATAAAGGAAGACGTTGAAGATGCTCCTAGCGAATGTGCGAGGCCTGTACATTCAGGGGGCAGTACGACGCGATGTAGGTCGCGTCGTACGGGTCAGTACGCGGTCAATACTGACGGGTCAGTACGACGCGACGACGGGGACGAACCAAGAGCTACGTAAGCGTTTATTCTAATAACTCAGATTCAGTCAATCTGTGTGGGCGGTACCAATCGGCTTTGAAGCACTTTGGTGTATTAGAATTTTCTCGAGGCATCCGATGGCGTTGTAGCTTTGTTCAGAATGCGTGTTCTGGTCACCATCGAACTGAGAGTAATTGAGAAAGAACTCACACTGAACCATTCCTCGCATGCCGTGGACTTGCGAAAGTAACGGTGCCGATTACAAGGTTATTTCCGCCATTGATATGACAAAACCTAAATGCTTTACAACCACCAGATGGCACTGAATTTCGGAAAGGGTCTATTTCCTCGATGCATTGTGGCAGCGGCGGCGTATTGAAAACTGGCTGATGAGATCTGTGTACTATTTTCCATTCTATTAAGTATATTGAGACGCGCGTTTCCGAGCAAGCGCGCCCGTGGCGCATAGTTATCGTTCTTGGCTCGCACGGAAAAGGCCCAGGTCAATGTTTGGGAGCTGACGCAGCTTTTCCTTTACGGAAGCGTTTGAGTCGACGCGGCTCATCAGTCGGAGAACGTCTTCGACGAAACTGTGACGATCTCGTTTGGCTCTTGGCTCCTAGCTAGCAGAAATTATTCGGCCCGCTGTCGTTGCTGCTGGTGCAAAGGTTCGTCGAAGCTGGGCCTGGAAGTTTTCGCACGACGAAATCGACGCTTCTGGTGTTCGTACCAGGGTGCGTGACGTGACT
>JABSTQ010001337.1:0-40342 GCA_013358835.2 Ixodes persulcatus | reverse complement strand
TGGAGGCTCGTCCCACCTGTTCCCACTTCAGCAGAGCAAAGGCTGGAGGGGAGCTAGCTTCTTCTCCACTGTTCGCTCTGCTAAAGTGCAAAGAGGTGGGAGAAGCTTCCACTTCACTGTTAACGTGTCGCTGTTCGTCAAACACGAGACATGGCTTGCTTGAGCATAAATCCATCTGTTGCCCAGCCAATATTTTCTACTTTCTTCACAGGTCTTAGCCAAGGAAAATTGACAAACCCAGCTCTTGGCGATTGCTGTAATCTGACTATTGCACCAATCTCAAAGGCAGCAAACTTAAACAGCCGGCTTGGCATGTGTAAGAAATAAATAAGTAAATAAAATGCAGCAAAATTAAACAGCCGGCTTGGCATGTGTAAATAATAAGTAAATAAAAAGCAGCTACATGAAACGGCCAGCTTGGCGTGTAAATAAATAGGTAAATAAATTTAAAGATCGGTGTCGGGAGGGGTGGGGGCTGTGGCCAGGGCTGCGGCCAGCGCTGCGGCCAGGGCTGCGGCCGGAGGAGCGGGGTGGGCCGGGGCCGGGGCTGCAGGGTTCAGCGCTGCAGCCAGGGCTGCTGCCAGGGCTGCGGAAAGGGCTGCGGCCGGAGGAGCGGGGTGGGCCGGGGCCGGGGCTGCGGGGTGAGCCGGGGCTGCGGGGTGGGCCGGGGCTGCGGGGTGGGCCGGGGCTACGGGGTGGGCCGGGGCTACGGGGTGGCCGGGGCTACGGGGTGGGCCAGGGCTGCGGGTTGCTCCAGCGCTCTGCTGGCCAGCAGGAGGAGCAGCTGGACCAGGGTGCTGTGGGTGTTTTCGAGCCCCGAGGCCGTCCTGTCCTGGTTACTGGAGATCCGTTCCAGGACCTCCAGGAGCTGAAATGACAAATGAGTTTCATTAACATTGGGCAGCATATTTCCATACACCCACAGTATGCCAAGACCTTGCTCATGCCACAACTCTGTTTCATTCTGCACCATTGTGGACATGCACTGCTTTCTGTGGCCTCATGGCAGCACCTTGGTCTGAAACTTGTTAATTGTAAGTGCGCGTAAGGTTTAGTTTGAGCCTGTACCCGGCCTCGGAACTCCCTCTCCTCAGCAGCCTGGTCCGTGTTCTGCTGCAGCAGCAGGGCCTGCTGCTCCACGGCCTGGATGGCAGCCGCGTCGTGCCGCTCCTGCCGAGACTGCCGGGGGGGGGCGCGAGGCACGGTGGGACGCACCCACGACCCCTGGCGTGGCGTTGTGTCTGCCAGGAAACCGAGTATTGGTGATGATGGTGCTCATAGCTGCACTACTGATGATAGGTCCCACTTGCCCTAGCAAGAGAGCTTACCTCGTGAGGTGGAGGGCACCGGCTCGGCTGCCATCTGGTGCCTGCTGCTGCTTGACCTCTCCTGGAAGGGGAATTTATAACAACTCGTAAGAACACACAGCCTTGTCTCTGCTTCCCATGTGTTGACCAAAGATTTTGATGAGCATGAATTCTACTCGGGGGAGAACATTTTGAGAATGCCACCTTAGAGGCATTCTCACTTTGTTCTTTTGCCAACTTTTCCAATGAGTACCGGGATATGTCTAGTGCTAGCATATCATCTTCCCAAAATTACAAGCAAGATACCACAGGGATTTCTGGCAACAGCCAGGGGCCTAGGTGTCAAAAATGACGCATGTCCCTGTTTGAGTGTCAAACTTTACATTTCGCAACTACATGGACTGATGTAATATCTTCCGTTAGAGCTCCTAATATTTGGAAAAGGCCAACACCTTTCTTAAATGCATTCTCATTGATATTCCGCGGTGCAGAGCATTGGTGCCCGCTGCGCTGCACTCTGTGTTAACTTGATGGTAATTGTTGAAGTACGTACCTGCTGCAGGTCGTCCGGTTCGGCGGGTACCCGCACCCCAGGGGCCCCGAACGCCGAATCGGCGCCCACCAGCGTCAGGATCCTGGCCATGGACGACGCTAGTGGGCACACGGTCGAGCTCCCACCCCCGGTCCTTCTGTTGACAACGAAAACGACTCAATAAATTTTTTTGCACTATCAGCAGACTACAAAGATTACCTTGCGGCCTCGTTCAGCACCGCAGCTCGCTTCCGCGCCTTCATCACGCGCCGGGACCAATGGTCCCTCCACTGCTTGGAGCTCTTGGTCGGTGGCCCCAGCGCGTTCAGGCGCCGAGCGAGCTGCTCCCACAGACGCTGTTTATCCTCCCGCGTCAGGGCGGAGGAGAGGTCGGTGGCGTGGCGCGCGAGCGACGGGTGCTCAGTCATGAAGGAGAGTTGCTCCTCCTTCTGAGCAGCCGTCACTCGCGCGTTCCTCGTTGGTTCCGCCGACCCCTCCGCTGCCCCCGGCACCCCCGGCTCCTCGTTGTCCGACATCTTTCTTTGAAGAAGGCGGGAAGAAGGCGCGCATCCCGCATTATATTGGAACAACTTTCTCTCCAATTAACTCTTAAATGTATTGCAAAAGGACACAAAAAAGCGGTTTGTTTTAACAACGCCCAACAGGTTTTTATTGTTTTTCATTTTTTTTACCTGTAATAGAACAGATGCGACGGCCAACGACGCACAGGATTGGTTGCCGTTCGTTCACTAAACGCAGGAACTGCTCCCCGCGTCGTAGTAAATCCTACCCCGTATCTCGCGCGTAGGGACGGCTCGGGGAATGTGTAGCTCCTTCCGCTCGTCGGGGGTTGGCTCCGGACGTCACTCAAACGGGTGACAGGTGTCAAGTTTGCGATGACGTAGCGGCGTCAAAGTGGGCGGAACCGCCACGTGAGTGTTGCTAGGATACGTTCCTCCTTCCCATTACGTCACTTCCATGTACCTTTTCTCAAATGTCCAACCTAGCGATCCAGGAGACTTGGAAGAGGGAAGTGACGTCAACGACTAGAGAATCGCAGATTGGATGTTGACAGAAGAAAACAAAATCAACATCCAATCTGCATTTGCTGCGTTGTTGACGTCACTTCCCTCTCCCTAGTCTCCTGGGGTGCTATGTTGCGCTTTTTGGACTCCCAGGAGACTTGGAAGAAGGAAGTGACGTCAACGACTAGAGCAAACGCTGATTGGATGTTGACAGAAGAAAACAAAATCAACATCCAATCTGCATTTGCTGCGTTGTTGACGTCACTTCCTTCTCCCTAGTCTCCTGGGAGTCCAAAAAGCGCAACATAGAAAATAGAACATAGAAAATAGAACATAGAAAGAAAATTTACACGGTCTTTTTTACCGCAAAAATAAACTAGGCATCGCCGAACGCTCATTCTCCGTCGAATGGTAGAGCTAGAGGTCACAACCAGATACCAAAGTTTCAGCCCGATCCGATGACTTAATCAAAAGTTATAAGTGATTTTCTGAAAATTTCAATGGGAAAATGGAGCCCAATTTTGCCCGTTTTCGGTTTCTGGTGCTATAGAGCCCCATGTGTTCGAAAACTCCGTCGGCCGCCATTTTCCCATTGAAATTTTCATAAAATCAGTTATAACTTTTGATTAAGTTATCGGATCGGGCTGAAACTTTGGCATCTGGTTGTGACCTCTAGCGCTACCTTTGGGCGGATAATGAGCGTTCGGCGATGGCTAATTTATTTTTGCGGTAAAAAAGACTGTGTAAATTTTCTTTTGTGACACCCTGTATATGTTAAGGCCACGGTCCCACTGAATGTGGCAGTTTAGGCACTTTTTGGCAGGTCATTACTCATCTCCTTTTAAATACTGTTTTGTGGGATTGATGTCATACGAAAGGCAATGCAATCCTCTTTCATTTGATATTATGTATGTATTGGATTATACTGTTCATGCGCATTTGTAGCGTTGCAAATATGGCGCGGACCCTCACTTGCTCCGCTGTTTCATATTTTATGAACGATCCATTAAAGATAACACGGTTCCAATAGAGCAGTTTTGTTAAGATGATGTCAAAGCAGAATGTAACGATATTCTTTTTTGGTATTTTCACTACATTGTTTTTTTTTTCATCTCTCCACATATTGCCCTAAAATTGACATTTTTCAGCACAAATATGTTTTTAATGACAAGCGCTAGGGCAATAAAATTGGCTACAGATGTAGTGCTTATAATTGGTAATATACACAAAAAACTTTATGTTGTGTAAAATGTTTTTGTTCAGATATTCTATATCAAACGTAGCACTTGTTTGTGCTTCGAGTCATGGTGCTTCAAATGCCGCTGAGGAAATAATAATTAAACTATGATAAAATATTTTATAACATTTAGAACTACGATGGTTGCCCAAGAGGTGGACGATGGCTTTTTTCATTTTCAAAGTCATAACGCTCCAGGGGCCCTTCAAACTTACCTGTTTTTGACGCATATCTTTTTTGGACATCAAACAGATTTATTGGCATCTAATAACTTTTATTGTTCGGAATAGATATACCTTGCGATGTATTAGATTTTCACAATGATCTTGCTTTGGTTTCTGGATAGGTGTAGAGCTTAGGTAATTTTAAAAACAATTAAAAAGTGTTTGGGTGTTTTGTTGCGCTACCTGGCGGATGGCAGACAAAACTGCTGATTTCTAATGTTCAAAAACGTTTCGAGGGCGGCGTTGGCGTCTGTATCATCATCAATCTCCGTGTCTTTTTACCTTCACATTTAAAAAAAATATATTGGAAGATTTACTATCGATAAATGAATGGTTTAAATACTGGGTCAGGTTAATAAATCTAAGACAAATAATTACACAAGCGTAGCGTGATATAATCTTTCATTATTCGATATGATTGAAATCAATAAACAATAAAGACGAAGAGGAAAATAATACACCCGAGTTCACTTCATGCCGAGAGTCACTAAATGAGCTGCGCTTAAAGTATCGGCACTCCGTTCCCCAAAAATGTTTTGGGCGCCGCCATTTTGGGTCTTGTGCAGAGCGAACGCAACTGCCGATCGTCATGATCCAAAAGTGCGACTTCCTCAGCATTAGATGCGGTGCTACGAAGCTGATGCAATATTGCTAAGCTCTGTCGCGGGTTGTTTAAACATTTGTAGAGGACGGAAAAGCGTTTCCTGTGATTTTAGATACAACTTCAAATAACTGGCAACCATGATTTTAAGCCACAATATGGCCAAGTGTCGTTACTCTGAAGCGCAGCTAATTTACTGGCACTAGCGGGAACAGTGAGAAAAAGGCAGGTGTCAAAAGGTAGTGGCTTGTGGAATCCACGGGGCTTACGTCATGGCCCCTCCAGGTATGTATTACAAGCTTCTTGAACGAGGGCATGAATAGTGTCATTAAATGAGCTACGCTTCAAAGTAGCGACACTTGGCTATATTGCGGCTTAAAATCGTGGTTGCCAGTTATTTGAAGCTTTATCTGAAATCACAAGAAACGCTTTTCCGTCCTCCACTTTATACAGTTTGCGACAAAGCAAAGCAATATTACATGAGCTTCCTAACACCGAATCTAATGCTGAGGAAGTCGCACTTTTTAATCATGACGATCGGCAGTTGCGCCTGCTTTGCACAAGCACCAAAGTGGCGGCGCCCACAACACTGTCGGGGAAGAGAGTGCCGATACTCTAAGCGCAGCTCATTTATTGGCTCTAGTTCCCGCGAACCTCCTTTCCCCTGACTGAAACTGAAACTAAATATGAATAATACACCATAATTATAGCCTATTTAGTTATAACCAACTACACATAATGAGAGGAGGAAGCGGCCGGGTAGGAGAAACGCGGGTTTTATGTGCGACCGTTCTAACCGTCTCAAAAGAGAGAACGCGCGAGCTTGCGCTGGTTTAAAAAAAGACGATCCAAAGAAAAGAGGCGGCACGCTGTGTTCTTTGTGATTGTGCGTCTATACTCTGTTTCACCTTATGATGTACCGCAGGAAAGGTTACAGGCGCGAGCTCGTTGCTCTGGGGTACATCTCGGCGGCACAAGCTCTCGTGCATTAAGGGCAACTGCCAACGCTATGAGCTCGCGCTTCTAGCATTCTCTGCGGTACAACATCAGGTGAAACTAAGTATAATTGCGAATTGTTGTGTGTATGTTTATACAGCCGGAAGTTAGTCTGCCTCAGTGGGCGTCTGGTGTCTCAGCTGTAGATGAGCAATTTAGCCAGTGCGGTACAACCGCAAACCTGGGGTCTTTAACGTGCACCTTGCAGTAGTGACACGACCGCACGCCGGTACGATGCTCTTCCAGATCGAAACGGGCAGGGGCGGGGTGGGTTCTGCAACGCGAGCTTTCGCTCCACGTGCTCCGAGGATGTGCGCTATACTCTGTTTCACCTTATGTTGTACCGCAGCGAAGACTAGACGCGTGAACTCATAGCGTTGGCAGCTGCTCCTAATGCACGAGAGCTTGTGCCGCCGAGGTGTGCCCCAGAGCAAGGAGCTCGCGCTTGTAGCCTTCGCTGCGGTACAACATAGGTAAAACAGAGTATAGACCTTTTTCGCATAACCTCAAACCAGCCAGTAACTGACGTACCCTCGACCTGGTGCATTTTTGGATTGCCCGCTGACACAGGGTATGCAACCGCCAAGGGTATGGGCGAAAAGGCTTAAAAACGGACGTCGTGCATGATGTAGTTCAGAGTGCTCCTTTTTACCGTGCTGCAATTTCCGAAAATCTACGGTTGTCTGGCTACCACTGCGTGGTCGTCGGATGGATAAATAATTTTAATAAGCTTAAGGACAATTTGCGGAAAATGTGCCATGGGCACAAGAAGCTGCAGCGCGAGTGTGGCTGCAATGTTATCGAGCTTCGCATTTTCCTCAAGAATCTTTATTTATGAAGTCAGTCGATTGCGAGCTTGAATCGCGAGAGATTCATATCAGACTCAACGTCACGTTTAACCTCACGACCACTTCGTCTACAACAAGAGGACCGATTTTATTTCCCGGTGCAGGTGGTCCAAATAGGTTATCACTGCAAGCCCCATGGTATGTGAAAGGTGTGAAAAAGTCTCCATGCCACCACTAGAGATGGAGCTATCAAATGCCGAGAGCTTACCTGCATAGACTACATTAAACGGCTCATATATCCTTCGCTGTGGAAACTCAATCAAAACACCCCACCGTCTTCGTCGTCGTTCTCTCGAGGAGTCAAGGTGATGGCCTGTGAGTAGCCACCCAGATTCAACCGGACAAGCTCCAACCAAGTTATTGCAGCCCACCATAGCCAAGTCTAGCCAAGTTCCCCCCATACCCACACCGTTGCCTACCCAGATAGCTGCGCTGCCAGAACTAGCCAGTATTTCTTTTTCTAAACCGCTAGACGGCGTCGTCGGCGCCGCAATTCTCAAGATGGCGGCGCCGTTAAAGAAAAGGTCTATAGACCATGCACTCGGCCACCGATCCCCCCCCCCCCCCCCCCTTTGTGCGTATAATTTATATACAGGTATAAGTATTTGAAGATCGACGATGGACGTCGATCGTCTCGAGGTAATGTAACGTAATAACATTACATAAATAATAAACATATTGAAGGACTGAACGACTCAATGTTTCAATTCTTGGATTGTAATATGGCGGTAGCCTATTGTACTTACTGTTGATGAAGAGCAATATGAGGTGACGAGGTAATGATTCAATGATGAGGCTCTATGATGACGACGACATTAGTAGATGTCGAACCGCAACGTACAGTGCCAGATTTGTTTCAAGTAGCGTGTACCCAAAGACCTTTCTTCACCCGCAACAGAATATGGTAGAATCAATAAGGATGCTGCTTTACAACTCTACGTGGAATGGGAAAACTGCACTGTGCAGAAGTGCGGCTTATTCGTTATAATGAGGGACGGATTTGTAGCAGCATTCCTTGATTGACTACTTGGAACAAATGGCCTCGTTGACGTAAAGTGTCCCCGTTCCAAAAACATTCTTGAAGCCTACTGACACCGCAAAGGAGTATGAGACGAAAAATAAGAAAAAGGAGCCTGATGTGAAAGGTTCAAATCACCACCATAGCTTCTACTACCAAATACAAGGGCAGTTACACAATACACGAAGAGAGTTTTGTGATTTCGTTATATTTACACTCAAGGGCATTGATATCCACGTATTCAGAGGGATGACACCTTCTGGTCAACCAACAGAGAGCTTTTTCTATCTATTGAAGTCTGTGGGAACACGGAGCGGCTCAGTTATGTGGGGTTCTTTCCTATTCCCGGCCGTCTGTCTCCGTATGGACCACGCTACACAACTCTCGGTGCAACTGTTTATTTGAAGCTCCCGTCCATGCGGGAAATGCTGGCCGGGAATGGGAAATAACTCCACATAACTGGCGCAAAACGTGGGGCCAGTTATGTGGGGTTCTTTCCCATTCCCGGCCAGCATTCCCCGCATGAACGTGAGCTTCAAATAAACAGTTGCACCGAGAGTTGTGTAGCGTGGTCCATACGGAGACAGACGGCCGGGAATGGGAAAGAACCCCGCAAGTCTTACATTGAAGGCCCCACTTCCGCTGAAATTCCTCACGTAGACGAGTTTTCCGAAAGAATAAACTGCCATTACTCCCGATCTGGGAATCTCTCGATCTTCGTTCGTAGGCCATAGTATCATGAGATCGAGGAGTGTGGCTCTTCGTCCGCCGAACATTGCTTCGGCGGGTGTTTTTACCGTATAAGATGAGACCGTCGCGTGCTGCTGGAACAAGAACCTGGCGATTCTTCACTGAACTGCTTCTTCCGTAAGCTTCAAGAGGGCTTTTTTTCGTTTTGCACACCATCTGTTCTGCTTGCAAGTCAGCTGCAGGATGGTGTTGTGCACTAATGTAATGCCTGATGCCAGTTTTTTTTTTTTTTTCAAAAACTTGTTTATTTTATTTGAAGCAAGATTTGGCGCGTTATCAAAGAAAAGTATTTTCGGTAGGGCAAAAGTAGGGAAAAAAGAGCATAGAACGTCACTGACGCGTTCGGACGTCGTGGCAGGCATCGTGTAAAGTTCCAACCACTTAAAGTACGCATCGACCATGACTCCGCAGATGCGGATACGTTTCGCTACCCACCAACTGAATAGTGGATCGTTTTCAGTTACTGTTCATGATGGCGCTGGACTTGAGGAAGACTTCGAGTCTTTCCACAAAGTTAGCCCAGGTGCCAGCACTTTTGTCGAAAGCGGTAAGTGTTCAAAACGTTGCCAATGTCGCTAGCCACGTGCTGTGCTTGACACTGGACGCTTACCATTCGCTGAGAAGAAACTTGCTTGTTCGTCTGCCACGAGTCGTCCGATATCAGGTCATCACCACAACTCTATCTCCCGACGAAACAGGTCTTCATTTTCCGCATGTTCATAGTTAGCAATCACGTGAACTTTTAAATTCACGAGCGCTCATAGCTTGCCGTCGCTAAACGCCGTTCATTCACAGCGTCTTCATTGCAAATAAACGTCTTCCTATTTATTCTGATGGTTTTCATCAAATTCCTTCTAATCTGTACTTACAACATTATGTCTGTCGGTACTTCCGAAAATATTGCAACGGCGTTTGTTTTCTGGGAACTATAATGTAACAACTTTTACAACATCTTCCGGATCCCGTGAAAGACAATATTTCGTGACGTCACTTTTCAGTCGTCATTATAATGGTGAGGTAAGTACCGTAAATCGCGAAGCAGTTTACTTGACGTCCGCTTCCACTGGTGTCTTGGAAGATTGAGTCTACTGAGCGTGCATTCATGCAGAAGAAGATTTCATTGATAGAATATTGACACGTCAATCAACATTTGATTCCTTCTCGGTAAGATTTATAGCGAAAGCCCGTGACAACCGCCGAACCGCATCTCCCTATATCAGAGAACAATTTATTCGCAACTTTCACGACCTATAGGGGGCGCACTGGTGCCTACCAAAATGGCTGTCATCTGGATGATCGTCGTAGAACAGCATTGCGAGGCTGGATCTGCAAGGCGTGAGTAATTCTAGTGTTGCTATATACGAACAATATTAGAGCCTTAGTTTATTGTTTCACGTCAGGAAGGTGTTGTCAAGCATCTTTATTGTAAAGCCGATCATCCAGGAGCTAGGGAGCGCTATTCTCACACCGCGGTACCACCATCGCTGAAAGTTGCGAATACCCAGCCTGACATTCTCGCATACATGCGTTTGCTGGGCCACGCTACTTGAGCCAGCTGATCACAGCTGGCAGCAGCGCGAGCAAGGCCACGAGGGGAACGTGATGGTGCTCGAGCAATCCCACCCTGAACCAATGTTTCGGCCACTCCACGGGTGCGTGTCGCTATCTATTGGTTGGGCTAACGCCTTGTTCAAGATGGCTGCCGTGGGACCGCAGCCTTAAAAACTAAAATGAAGCTTAAAATGGTATTATTTTATGGTGCTATAAGAACGGAATCAGGTCAACTAATCAAAATTACGATACATTAAAATATAAAGCATCCTTCGATATTACACCTTCAAGGACTTCCATATTTATATATTACACGTTAAGAATGTTAATATACCTCTAACGTTTCCCATTCAGTTACGTCGAATTGCAGTTTCTTAATATAAAATACAGAGGGCGACACGTGTTCAAGAAAAGCTTGATGTGCATTTTCCGTCGTGTGCCGCTTGGAATGCCACGTGAAAGGCAGAAAAAGCGCCAGATGTCAGGGTGTCAGATGCCTGGATGCGCGCACTGAGCTAGTGCCACTAAATAAGCTACGCTTCAGAGTAACGACACTTGGCCATATTGTGGCTTAAAATCATGGTTGCCAGTTATCAAAAGCTTTATCTGAAATCACAGGAAACGCTTTTCCGTCCTCCACAAATGTTTAAACAGTCCGCGGCAGAGAAAAGCAATATTACATGAGCTTCCTAACACCGAATCGAATGCTGAGGAAGTTGCACTTTTGAATCATGACGATCTGCAGTTGCGTCTGCTCTGCACAAGCCCCAATATGGCGGCTCCCACAACAATGTCGGGGAACGTAGTGCCGATACTCTAAGCGCAGCTCATTTAGTGGCTCTACACTGAGCGAGCCAGAGATTTCAGAGCAAGCGCGAGGCTGCGGGTGTACCACAGCTGCTTTTAAGCCTGGTTCACATGCAGCGCTTTTGGCCCTAGAGCGGCGCGATTTCTGCCCTCGCGGCGCTCGTGCCGCTGAACCGCTGGTGCTGGCCAGAGCGCCGCGACGGCAAAAATCGCGCCGCTCTAGGGCCAAAATCGCTGCATGTGAAACCCGCTTTACGCGGCTTCTACTGTGCGTCTGTACCGCCGTGGTCGGTACACATGCCTGACGCGATCCAAATGAAATGGGCGCCATGAAAGGAATTCTGCCATTTTGTAATATGCCACGTAGGCGAAAACATTTGAACGTTTTTATCACTTGCAGAAATTATTTTCGCAATCGAACTATGGTTGTCGGAATGGTTAGACTGTATTTTGTTTCAAAAACCCCCTCGGTGGTTCTTAAGTAGCAGTGATATTAAAACAAAACACAAAACATAAATCGTCTCAGTGTCTCTGCGCCAACACGCTGGACCATGAATCTATATTTTCGGGTTTAAAAACCGGCCAAGGTGCTCGCAATCTGACGGGGGCCAATCTGAAATTTCAGTTGCACGTCAAAGGATCTTCAGTTAGTCAAACTAAAACCAAAATTTCTTTTTTATTGGGGCGTGTTAAGTGATTTTTGTTGGTTTGGCTTGTAAAACCATAAGACCTAAATATTTGCTTTCTTTACCTTAGTTCGGAGCGCAGCCAACGCTACGGCCTGATGAAGCCACTGAAGCAGCGCCAAGAGCGCGAGGTCAAGCTGTTCGTTCTCTTTCTGTGCCTATGCGGTCGGGCTAAGCTACATCCACTAAATAAGCTACGCTTCATACACATCTTGGTGCTTAAAATGATGGTTGTCAGGTATCTGAAGTTTTGTTTGAAATCACGGGAAGCGCTTTTCCGTCCTCCACAAATGTTTATACAGTTCGCGACACAGCAAATGAATATTACGTGAGCTTCCTATCACCGAAACTAATGCTGAGAAAGTCGCACTTTTGCATCATGATAATTGGTAGTTGTGTTTGCTTTCTACGAACCACCAAGATGGCGACGCCCACAAAAAATATCGGTGAAAAAAGTGTCGATACTCTAAGCGTAGCTCATTTGGTTTAGCTCACAGTCTAAACGAAGTGCGGTGGGCGATCGTCGGCCGAGCGTCTTGTGGCACCGCAGATCCGAGCACGCGGAGAAATGCTCGAGCTCGATCCCCGTTCAAAGCACGGAGCTCACGCTGCAGAAGGCTCTGTGCAGAACATGTAGGGACTAAAGCCCCTCTATAGAGAGTTTTAGTAGATCGTGTTTTCAGGCCACGCTAATCGTAGCGGGAGCTCGGGCTGCCACTTCGATGCATGTTCTGAAGCGCGCGCTCGTAGCGGTAGCGGGCCTTTGAAAACGATCTACCAAAACTCCCTAATGTCTTTGCGTTGGTCTTTCAAGTAACGCCAAATATGGCAGTGCACGAGGCCCGCGCCTCGAGCGGCCCTTGGACTCAAATGGCGGCGCAGCACTAAAATGACTGGCCCTTGCATGGAAGTGAATGGCGGTTGATCACCCGCTTGTGGCACGTGTCTTGCGCGCTTCCGTAACAATGGTTGGTGTGCCTGTAAAAAACGCCTTTATCAATGGGCTTTAGTAAGGCCCCTGGGTTTTGTCGCCCATCTGCATCCTACCGTAGTGCGATCGTGTATAACATACACTGCGTGATGCACGTTAAAGACCCTGAGCTAACAGTTGTACTGCAGTGGCTAAATTTACAATCTATAACGGGTAACAATGTCGCCCTACGGAACTCCTGCTCGCTAATGAACTAAGAACTAATTTTGAATGCCCCGTTACATTGCATTTTAATGTGTTAATGTGTGTTCGCGTGTTAGCATTTTTTTATTTTTTCTGTTGTTTGGGGGGGGGGGTCTATAACTTTGATTATGCGGACCTTACTTATGAGGAAACAGACTATACCCAAGTAGCACAATACCCTGGCTCTAGCTCGCGCCAGGTTGGGCAGCCAAGGAAACTTTCCTTGGGTCATGCTTGTTTTGCACCGAGGCTTCAGCTAGAGCAAACCTGGCATGCCAAGATTGGCAGTAAGCTGTAATTCCCCGTCTAGCCAATCTGGGCTCCATCCTATAAATACAGCCTGGGCCAGGGTGGCTGTTTCCGGGTCAGCCAATCCTGGCTATACGGGGTAAATACAGCCCAGGCGAGGTGGCTGCTTCCGGGACAGCCAATCCCCACGTAGCACGAGAATGTTCTGAGAACATTCCGGGAATGTTCATAAGAACATAAGCAACATTCTTGGAATGTTGCAAATTTACGTAAGAACATTCTATGAATGTTGTCAGAATGTGGTGCAGGCACTTATCGCTACATTCGGGGAATGTTTTCAAGGAGATATTCTTAGAACGTTCTGAGAACGACAAAGAACATTACCAGGACATTCAATCAACATTCATATATCCTAACAAGGTTCAACAACGTTTTCGAAACATCCAAAGAACATCTGCAACTTTCTTTAAATGTTGCAAAGTTATGCAGGTACATCCTTTCAATCTCCTCGGGATGTGGCGTGGGTACCATACCTACATTCAGGGAACATTTTCTGAGGGTTATTTGCAAAGATTCTACAATTACAGTTTGCTTTGGAGCACCAATGAGCCGTACTACATATATGGATATGGTAAAGCTCCTCACAGGGCGATTAATAGTATTTAATCAAAGATATGTTTAGAAGGCGCAGGCACAAGATTCCCGCTTTCCCAGCGCACCAGCCTGAGCATGTACTAACTGTACTCACCTGTCACTTGTCAACTACTTTCATTCAACATCTACCGCATACATAAGCGATTACTCACTCCGAGCTTAAGAACAGATACACATGGCATCCCACACGCAACTGCAGGATATACCTTTTTCTTTTAAAGTAATAACCCCACCCACATGCTAAAATCGGGTCTATTCAAAACTGCTCCTCTACATACCCAGTGAGTGGCAAGTTTGTTATCAAGTTTTGAAAACCATTGCTTTTCTTCTACACCTTATATCACATTCCTCGGTAGGCTCGTATAATATAAAACTGATCCCTTATGCTAAGTTTCCAGAAACTCCACTTAATTTGCAAATTTTTGGCACAAAGTGGCATATAGTGGATGGTGTTTCGAACCCCAGATTGCGTGAGAGCTCCGTAAAGTTGGCTTCACCTGCGAAAATTCTAGGAATGCCCGCAAGCGACGTTCCAAGAATGCTGCTCATATGAATGTTCGAAGGCGAATGTTCCGAGAACATTATGCATACGAATGTTCCTATAATGTTGAGAAGCTTACCTTGCATGGAATGTTCGCATACGAACGTTCCTAGAACGTTCTGAATGGTGTTTTAACGTTCCTTCAACATTCAGAACAGCCAGGGAATGTTCGCTCGACATTGGCTGATACGTGGGTCCTGGGTATATGGGTAAAAAGAACTCGGACCAGGGTGGCTCTTCACGGGCGAGCCAGTCTTGGTGATGATAATGTTGCAGAATGTGTTTTTCTACTTTTCGTTTGAAGGAACATATATGCGGTCTGGCAACATGGGCGAACGCTGGCTGTTTCTTGTATTGGTTGGGCCAGGGAATCTCAGTGAATCACCAGGGAAGCACACATCCTGGCAGTGGCCTGTCTATCTCAGCCGGCCCTGGCCGGGAAAATGCGAGCTCCAGCCAAGGAAACGCACTTCCTGGCAGTGGTTTGTCTATATCGGCCGGCCCTGGCCGGGAAAATGCGAGCTCCAGCCAAGGAAACGCACTTCCTGGCAGTGGTCTGTGTATATCGGCCGGCCCTGGCCAGGAAAATGCGAGCTCCAGCCAAGGAAGCCCTTCCCTGGCTGTAGCATGGAAACCTTGGGCCAGGAAATACAATGAAGTGCCAGGCTGGCGGACGATCGTATTCCTTGGGCGATGCTGGGCCAGCTTACTACAATCAAGCGCCAATATTGGTCCAAGCTGGCCCAAGAAAGTGTGCTATCTGGGTAGTTTTCGGACTTCTGGAAAAAAATATTATATAACAAATATAATGGCACACTAACAATAAAAACAAACATAGGCGTATTTAATAAAAAAATGAAATAATATAATTGATTATAATTGTATTTTAAAGGGTTTTAGCGCACGAAAAGCTATAAAAGCGATCTCCATGCTTCGAACGGTGCGTTTGTTCTCTGGGAGAGTATTTCAGGGCAGCATGCTCGCGCTTGTATGTTCCGCTTCGCTCGCACCATAAAACCAAATACTTTACTGGTAATGTATTTAGTAAAACAAAGGTTACTTTCTACATAAAAAAAAATTGGGTTGTGTGTTTGTTTATACAGCCTAGAACTTAGTCTGCCTCAACGGGCGTACCTTCTGCATATGTTCAATTCCCTCAGTTTTCACGTGATTACACACTTTTTTATCATTATTTTTTTCGTTTCCCACTGCGATTCACCTCGTGCTCTTTTGTGTGCTACATGTATTAGAGACGAAAGTGAACCAGGAGCAATCAATTTCGAGGATTGCCAAAAAAAAAAGAAACCTATGCTACTTGCCACGTGTGCCACAATCAATACAAAATATTCTGAACTTATGTGGCGGCTTGCGTGAGCAAACAATGTTGTTTGTCAAAAACAACTGCGATTGTATGAAATCACGTTGGAAAAACTCTTTCTAAGCACGCGCCCGTTGACATGCAGTGAATGCACATAATCGGTGCCGAAATGATTGGCAGCTGCCAGCAGGTGGAGTTTTTCTAACCCAGAGTTAGAAAGTTTCCTTCTTTCTGCTGTAAGAAATCAGGAGACAACTCACCAAATCTGAGGGTAATAAAGTGCTATGAACATTCAAACATTACGGGCTGAGCAGTATATGTGTGTAAGCTTTAGCTTTCGATGCACCATTAACTTTCGATACGCTCAACGCTTGTGGAAAATGTAGCGTTGTTTCAGTCTTAATCAGCATACCATGTGCGTGCTTACACTATATTTTATGCAACGTCTAACTCTACCCCTTTGCGTATTTTTCGTTTTGCACACCACCACTTGCGCGCATAAATCATCAAATTAAATCTGATATATTGCTTAAACTCTGTGCAAAAGCTACCCACAGACCCAGAATCTTTGCCTTGCCTGGCCAGTCATTGCCTTTATCAATGAACTCGTATTAAAATTAACTCTTATCATGTATTGCTGCGAGTTAATTTTTAACCTAGGCATTCTTTTATTATGACTCCCGCACCAGTCCTAGTTTGGGTTTACCAAACTCAATATCTGAACCTGAGTGTCCTTTGTGCGTTTTCCACTCTCGTGTTTTTGTCAAAATAAACTCCCAGCTACATAAATGAGACACCTGACCCCCCCCCCCCCCCCCCTCCAAAAAAACAATTAATTTGTTTTGTTATTTTAGGTATTTAATTCCTCAAGCTAGAACTTCTATTTTTAGCGCGTTAGAGTGAATCCAGCTACACAGTTCATGGAGAGTTTGATTAGCCCTATATGCGGGTTCAAGGCAACAGTCTCCTTTAAGAAAAATATACCTGTATAGTTAGCGTAGATGATAAATTTTGTATTTTTTTATATTGGCAATGTCATTAATATATAAATAAACAAAAAAAGGACTAGAATGCTGCATTGTGGGTTTAATACCTTTAGAATAACCGTTAATACGAACGTACTGTTTACGAGGAGCAAGGTATGACGAAATGAGAGATGACAGGGTTCCACGAAACCCATGCTTTTATAGTTTCGTTATCAGCAGTCTTTGATTTAAATAACCGAATGCTTTGGTGAAATCAATAAAACTCCCAAGGGTCATTTTTAATTCTCACAACTTTACAAAATATATTCTTTTTAATCTAGGAAAGCGAGTTCTGTAGATCGACCTTTACAAAACCAAAACGCTGACGGAGTAATTGTATTGAATTTATCCGTAAACTTGATCAGTCTTAAAAACAGTTTTTTTAAGCACTTACGAACACTGACATAATTAAAATACGCCTATAATTCCCCATGCCATTCTTATTGCACTTTTTATACAAAACAGTTACCCTGGCAATCTGTTATTTTTCAGGGAAGACCCCACACTGCGAACACAAGTTAAAGATATGCTTATAACACTCAAATATAAAACATGTTTTATTGGCCTTATTGGCATGTTTTCAGCGTCACCACTTGCACTGTTCTTTAGCAATAAAACGTCAGCGTCACGTCCGTATCTACAACTGGCTCAAGAAACATGGGCTGCTCGTTCTTGTTTTCAATATGTGAGCAAGCATTTTGATCGGGACTATTTCTTGGCAAGTTCATAAAATTAGTATTAAAGTTGTTTACTAACTGTTGCGCTTTTAGTTCTGCATTACCTACGTAGATTTTATCAGTTCGTTTTACCTCAGATGAACGATTATGAACATTATTTATCTGTCGATGTCCGCTTTTTTGACGATAAAAATAATTTGAAGTATTTCTTTCTAGCGCTTTAGAGTTATTTTGTAAGCCTATTGCGGCATACTTTGAATGCTTTCAGATATTCAGGCTCTCTCGTTCTTCGAAATGATTTGTACAAAATATTTTTTTTTCTGTTAGCCTTAACTAGTAGCTCCGGGGTAATCCATGGCTCACAGAGTTTTCTCGATTTCTTAACTCATATATATATGTAAAACATTCTCTATATATCTGCACAAATCTGTTAAAAAAAAGTTGTATGCTTCATTCGCGTTCTCTTCTTCATATACCTCATCTGATCCCAAGTTTGAGTGTCTCTGCTAAATGCAGAAAGGCTATTAATTGTAATATTTTGAAAGGATGCATGTAGCTTTGGACTTCAATCTTCAACGATCTGTTTTTTATACACATAAAGACACCTAGATGGTCACTGATGTCAGTAGTCAATAACCCTAATTTTAAATACGGTAGGAAAAATGTACTCATAGAGGTGTTTGCAAGTTAGAAGGAAAACATGCACAAAATATTTTTTTTTTCATTTTTCTAGATGTTTATTACATACAGCCCATTCCGTAGACAAGTACAAACGTGCAAGCGATCTGTGAAATCTGAAGAGGTAATACTAAGCTTTTATATAACTGAGAAACTTGCAAAGTAGAATTTCGGAGAAATTATTCTCCCGGCTTTCGGGAGAATAGACACTGCGTAATTCTAAAAAATAGCTGGAAGAGTATCCGTTGCAAAACGGTCATCGTTGACCACAAGTGGGTTCCAATGCACTTACCACAAAAATAGCGGACTTGAAAGATGTAATCCGAGATATATTTCGACACGGGCACTGCAGAACAACCACACAAACACAAAACGAGAAGGAAGGATTCTGCGAAGATTCCACATGATGAGGCAGAACATCGACGGTATGTGACCATTGGGTAGAACGGCGAACGTCACGGCGAAGCAGATTGGGAAGGATCCCATCGAGCGGCACCACCCTGGCTTGTCAAGAGTGCTCACGGATGGATCCGGGACGCTGACCAGGACTGCCCGGCTTGGTTAGTGGGCAGAGACTGACCACGTTCTCCTGGAGTGCCCGAAACACGATGACGCCCGGGCGGTCCTGACGCCGTCCTACGCCTCATTGGGACTACATTGCGGAACGAGAGAAGAGGTTATGCTGCCACGCGGCAGCAAACGGACAAAGACAAGAGCACTCAACGCCTTACTCACCTTTCTCGAGGAGACCGCTCTCCTCCAGGCAAAGCCACCCTCGACGACAGCCACGAGCACCCTTCCTTCCCCACGAAGGGCCCGTGCGGACAGAAATGTGGGTGTAGATTCATCTGGCGTCGCACCACGCTCGAGGAGGAGGATGAAAGAAGGAGAGAGAGTAGGATTGGAGAGGAGGAATGAAGGAAGGAGAGGGGGATTAAAAGAGAGAGAGAGGAGGGGTGAAGAGGAAACTGGGGGAGGGCCCCCGGAAAGTTTGTTGAGGAAAAGAAGAAGATGGGACTTGAGGTTGGGACGCCCCACGCCGATTTGTTGTGGGTGCTATTTTGTGCGGAAGCAGACGAATTGGTATACGATGATGCCTTAGTGCACTCGGGGGATGCGATGGCGTTTGCTTCTTGACTGCAACAATAAACATTTAAGATTTAACTAACAAAAATATTTTGTGATGATTTCTGAAAAGATCGAACTCAGAACTTATTTTTACTCTCAGAAGAACATGAGCAATAAGCGTGCGCTCTTGACGTTGGGCCTATTTATTAGGTTTTCAAGAACGTACTAGATTAACGTTTTTTTTTATTTTGTTTATCTGCTTTCTTAGCATTTGGAAGTTCGGTTGTTTTGTTAATTTATTTTACAAAGTGAATTATAGTTTTTTTATTCAAGACTGGCTCAATCCTGGGTAAAAATCTGTCTCCCAAGCGCATTTGAAAGGGGCTGTGTACCCCGCAGCGCTCCCCCTCGGCAGGGGAGGGGAGCAGCCGCCTCCCTCCCCCGCGTTCAAGTGCCTCAGCTCTGTAGGTTCAGTATCAAACGGGCTCCGGAGAGCCGCTTGATTAAACCGGGGCAGGTCGCCGATCAACCGTTTGTGCAACATGGTGACCCGTTTGAACAAACGTGTGACAGGCTTGTCCAAACGAGTGACCCGTTTTCCCAAACGAGGGACCCATTTCTTCAAGCGAGTGACCCCTTTGCCCAAAGGGGTCAACACCAATTCAATTCCCCTGCTAAATGTAGTGGGGAATTGAATTCGTGTTGAGGTTACGTGACGTCAATTTTTCCGACAAATCTAGCGGAGATAACGAATTCGTTCATAGTCGACTTGAAACAAATTTTCTCGCTGAATAAAGCGGGGAAACTAAATTGCAGGAGGTGGGGAGAGGAGGTGATGTAGAAGGAGGAGGAGGAGGTGGGAAGGAGGAGCATACACTCCCTCCGTACCCTCCGTCCTCCTCCTCAAGAGCTGCGCTCTAACGTCTCATTACAGAGATTTGTAAACGTCTTTCATTTTTAGACAACATGACTCTAAAGTATCAATATGCTGTCATTGGTTCTGTACTAAAGGGATCATTTATATCACAAAACTAGGCAAAAACGACATAAAACACCCTGATTAAAAATTAAAACAGCGCAAGGACACGGACAAGAACACGAAGGTAGACGAACAAGGCACTGACTTACAACTAAAGTTTATTCGTGCTAACATCAAGTATAAATACTGTAATGTCATAACAAACAAAGATAAAATACATGTCATGGACGCCACGTGCTCCTTAGCTACCGTTATGCGCTGTAGCTGTGGGTCTAAAAAGCAACATTCCTAATCGGATAAAAATAGTGCAGGTGTGCTGACACAGTTTTCCCCCAATTTACCGATTTCCCGCGACTCAATGATTTCTCGGGTATGTTTGTCTTCATTTTTCTAATCACTTCATACTTGTCGCAGACGGGAGTGCAGCAGCAGTCACGGCAATGCAGGCCAAGGTGACCTGACACAACTCTAAAAACGTTTTGCTTATGTTCTCGCAAGCGATCATTGAGGCAGCACCCCGTTTTGCCCGACGTATCTCCTGTCGCAGGAGTGGGGAATATAGTACACTACTTCTTCTACACAGTTGACGAATCGGTCATGGTGTTTCTTGGTGCAACCCTGCTTTTCTTTAGAACAGGAGTTCACTTTTCTGCACAGCCAGGCAGCTTTTCCGGAGCCGAAAAAACCGCATCAACACCAACCCTTCGGCTAACTTTCTTTAGGTTGTGAGAGATCTTGAGCAGGTATGGAAAAACGGTTACTTTTTGTTAACCCTATGAGCCTGCTGGGTCGTCTCCTCACGTGCTTTCTTAAGTAGGCTCTCAGCAACTGTCGTAAACAGGTAAGACGAATATCCCCCACATCTGAGTCTTGAGGCTTGTGTGTGGAAGCTCTCTTTCACCCTTGGGGGCGGGGGGGGGGGGGGGGCAAGACTTGAACAGGGCATTTCTAAAACAGAGGTTAACAATTCCCCTTTTTACAAGTGTGGAATGCGCTGAGCAGAAATGCAAAATGGGTTTCTTCGCCCTCGGCTCATATATCCAGCACACATGGCCATGACCAAGTTGAAGGCTCAGATCCAGAAACCTATTGGCCCCATTTTCAGGTACTTCATGCGTCAGCACCAGCGGTTCCAGGCACTCTTTAGACGTTGACAGGACAAACAACACAGCAGAATTCATATCTTCCTTGTCACAATTTAAGAGCACCAAATAGTCATCTACGAATGTAAAAAATGTTCCCACCTTGGCTCCTTCCAGCTTGTCTGACAGGACTCTAGCGTGGAACGAAAGAAATATTTCGCTAAGTACTGGGGCTATGCACGACTCTACGCAAACGCCATTTCTCTGAATGAAAACACCGACATCCCAGGTCGCGAACGTCGATTTGGGATAAAAAAGATAAAAGTTTCAGAAAGTGACTCACACTGAGTCCAGATTCATTCTGAAACGCCACGGTACCATGATTGTCAATACAGTCTTCAACAGATGCCAACAGCTCTTTATGGGGAATCAAATAATACAAATCTTAAATGTCAATCGAGCAAGCCAACAAGCTTCGGTTTGGGTGGTCTTCAAAAAAATCTATTATCTGATCAGAGTTCTTCACCCTAAAGAGATCGTCAGTCATTAACATATTTAGTTTTGTTTCCAAAATGAAGCCACAGATTTTTGCCTTGTCCCTTTCTCCGACACAATCACGCGTAGCGGACAGTCAATCTTATTCGTTTGGGCAGAAACAAATAAATCTAAACCTAAGCCTTTGCCCTTATCGATCGCTGTGCCCGGTTTATTTTGGCTTAGGCGTTTGCAAAGCCTACGTGCTTCAGTTTTCACCTTCGAAAGTGACACGACATTCCTGCGCTTAAACGTGGTCGTTATGGCGTCTGACGCTTCAGACATAAATTAACCCTTAGGCACCACTACGAAGCCTCCCTATTTATCCGCTGGTAATAAAGACAGGGAATGTTCTTTTAAGTAGGCAACAGTGGTTTTCAGCGGAGCCTTGGACCCCGAGGGTTTGCAATGTAACAACACGTCCAAGCCTTCAGCAGCAGCGGCAGTGGCAGCATGCGTTGCTGACAACTAAACAACGTTCTTTCGCTAATGCAGACCACCGGGCATCAACGTGCAGTGGGAGCTTCATCGAGCTCGTTTTCATCGGCGCGTACTATCGACTGCCAGTTGCCATTGTGCTGAGGAGGCGTGACAGGGCGACTTCCTGGAATCAGCTGGCACCAGCACGTGCCTAGAGCCTCCAGCGGCG
Organism: Ixodes persulcatus; assembly: GCA_013358835.2. Classification (NCBI taxonomy): domain Eukaryota; kingdom Metazoa; phylum Arthropoda; class Arachnida; order Ixodida; family Ixodidae; genus Ixodes; species Ixodes persulcatus. The sequence continues at coordinate 18,132 of JABSTQ010001337.1, read as the reverse complement.
ATTGGAGGTCTGCAAACCTACGTCATCATCTTCGGTGTTATAAAAGCCAGCGCTCCTCTGTTCAGCGACACAGCAGCAGCGGCAGTGGCGGCATGCGTTGCTGACAACTAAACAACGTTCTTTCGCGAATGCAGGTTGGTAAAGTTTTGTTCTGTATAACCGTTTTCTTTTTTCTTCCAACTGTTGCCGCTGCTGCTGCTGTTACTGCTGCTGGGATACGTTATTGTTACTGTACATTTTTGAAACCTAAATATGGCAGGAGCTAAAGAGGATAAATGTATCGCATGTAACCAGGAAATAGATGAAAAAGATTCCCTGATTTCTTGTGCTGAATATGACTACCCTTACCACATAGGAACATGCTCTGGTGTTTCCGAAGACTCGCGTGTTGTCTCACGAAAGACATGGCGCTGTCAGACTTGCAAAACTGCTAAATCACGGGGAAGCCAGAGCTCAAAGCGAAACAACGACATTGATGTAGCAACAATGCTAATCTCAATGAATTCTAAGCTGGACACCCTTCTCAACCTAAAACAGACAGTTGATGCCATGGAAGAGTCTCTCCAGCACATGTCTGCGAACTATGACCAGGTGCTAACGCGAATAGGTGAACATGATGAGGAACTTAAAAACTTTAAAAAAGAGTTGCCAACCTGGAAAAGACGGAAGCCGATGTTGAAATTAGGAGGCTTAACCAAAAGTTGAACGACCTTGAATACAGGAGTCGTAAACAAAACCTAGAAATACATGGCATCCCTAAGTCCGAAAACGAAGATCTAATGGCTCGAATAAACGAAGTAGCAAGCAAATTGGACGTCCCTGCTTTGACAGCAGACCAGATCATTGTAGCGCATAGACTTGGCTCCCGTCCCGATAAGATACCTGGGATTATTGTTCGCTTTGCCAACCAGGCGACCCGAGACCAATGGCTTGATAAACACTCTAAACTAAGGCATGCTCGGAGCAAAATCTACATATCGGAAAGCCTGACCGAGCACGATAAGACGCTACTCTGGAAAGTGAAGGAATGGGCGAAAGAGAAAAGATTCCAATATGTTTGGTACAAACATGGAAAGGTTTTTGTAAGAGAGAAAGAGGGGGCCCAAGTACGTGTGGTGAAGTCGAAGGATGATATGGAAAAGTTTGAGTAGTTTTTTTTCCTTCGCATTTAAATGCTGGTTATTTTGTTTTATACCATGAGTGATGACGATTATTTGTTACCTAAAAAAGTTAGGCTCATCTTTATGGAGCAAACAAAAGCGCATTTTTCTTTATTTCACTTTAATGTACAATAAGTTCGGAATAAATTTGATGAACTAAACATATTTTGGGACAGTTTCAGTTTTTGTTTTGATGTGATCGTGCTTACAGAAACGTGGTATAAAAATACTGATGGATAGATTGGAGGGTTACAATATGTTCAATTTAAATCGTAGTGATAAGGTAGGAGGGGGTATAGCTATGTATGTGAAAAAAACACTTCAAATGTTCTGTTGTTACTGATTTAACTTTAATTACGAACGATTACGAAATCTTAATATTGCAACATGAAAAATCTATATATTCAGTAGTTTATAGTCCGCCTTGTGGGAATATTTCTTCTTTCTTTGAAATCCTTGAAATGTTCGTTCGGTTTATTGGTAAAAACGGCTTTACTCTATACTTTGGCGGCAACTTTAGCATAGATATGCATGCTCCCTCTTATCATAAACAAGAAATGATGTCTTTATATCAATCGTATGGGTTGTCCAATGTTATTCTTCAACCTACTCGTGTAACACCTGTACATGAGGCGTTACTAGACTTATTTTGAACAAATCTTTTTACGTCGGAAGTAATTGCCGGAGTCGTAGGAGAAACAATTAGTGATCACCTTCCGATATTTCTACTTTCTAATGTGAGCTATAACTTAAAAGAAACTCGTGGTCCTGAAGTATACTTCAGAAATATAAGCGCTAAAAACCTTGAACTTTTTGAACACCATATGAATTCTGTAAACTGGAGTGCGGTATTGTCCATCGTGTCGGCAGATGAGGCGTTTGATAGTTTTCTTGAACAGTTTAGAATCGTGTAGGACCGCTGTTTTCCTTACAAATTGCAAAATGTTTCCCGAAAATTTCATAAACCCTGGGTTACGACAGAAATATTAAGAATGATAAATAAAAAATGCTCTTTACCACCAATTTGTGCGCACTAAAAACGCAAATATATTGTCTAAATTCAAAAAGGAACGAAATCAACTAACAAAGAACTTAAGGCAAGCTAAACGTGCTTATTTTAACAATTTATTTCTAGACACTAAGCGACCAGATGTTATGTGGAAAACGTTGAATGGCATAATTAAGCAAGGATCGTATTGGCATCAGATCACAGAAATGAAAATTGGAGGTGTTAACCTAACGGGATCCGCTTTAGCGGAAACTTTCAATGAGTATTTTGTTAACCTTGTTCAAAGTGTACACTATGCGGATGCTTCTAGATTTGTGCAGAGCATTTCTCCTAGTCTCTTCTTCTTCCCAACTGACGAAGATGAAGTTTACTCAGTTTTACAAACTTTAAAGAATAGTAAAAGCAGTGATATATATGACCTTCACATTAAACCTGTAAAATATGTATTGCGGTGCATTGCTCCCTGTCTGACGTATATTTTTAATCTGGCACTAGAGAATGGAACATTTCCAAAAAAAATGCAGGTGGCAAAGGTAACGGTAGTATACAAAGGTGGGGAAAAAACAACAATGGAATTTTTAGGCCAGTGTCCGTTCTACCAGTATTTTCTAAAGGACTAGAAAAGATTATACATAACAGGTTGTATAGTTTTTGTGAGAAATATTCTATTCTTACCGATTCTCAATATGGATTTAGAAAAGGTAAATCTACAGAACTCGCATTATTAAAGCAAAAGGAGTTAGTCTTAAGCAATATAGAAAATAAGCTGTTAACACTTGGAGTATTTATAGACTTTTCAAAGGCTTTTGACCACCTCAATCATAATACTTTGCTCCAAAAGCTTTATATGTACGGTGTGCGTGGTAGATCCCTAAGTATGGTTAAAAGTTATCTTCAGTATCACTACCAGTGCGTTGAAATAGATAAAAAGCGATCTCAATTGCAGCCATTAACAGCTGGAGTGCCACAAGGTAGTATTTTCGGACCACTCCTCTTTAACTTGTATGTCAATGACATTGTAAATATTAATGACAATGTACGTTTTATTATTTACGCGGATGATATCAGTGTATTTTTTTAGGTACGGATGCAGAGCAGATTATAAGTACCGCAAATAAATTTCTAAATAAATTAAATACTTGGACAGTGTCTAATTCATTGCAAATTAATTGTAGTAAAACTAAAGCCGTTCTTTTTAGATCAAGAAATACAAATTGCTTTCATACCCCTGTTCTCTCCCTCGGTAACCATAAGATAGATATAGTCGAAAGTGTTAGAGTTTTGGGTGTAATATTTAATCAATACATGCTATGGGATGAAATGGTACATTTTACATGTCAAAAACTCTCAAAGGTCGTAGGTGTTATGTACAAACATCGTCATTTACTCCCAATGTCAGCAATGCTTCTTATATATCATTCTTTATTTTATGTGCATTATAATTACTGCTTCTTGGTTTGGGGAAGTACAACGTCCACAAATCTTAAGCAGATACAAATTCTGCAAAAAAACGTTGGGCGTATTATACGCCATGCTCCATACCATGCCCATACAATACCATTGTTTAAAAAACTTAATATTGTACAGATTCCGAATTTCTATAATTATAAACTTTGTATTACCTATAAAACGTCGTTTCATCACAAAGAAAACGTATTTCTGTCTATCTCACATATTAGAATTAGAGACACGATTTATGCTACACGCAGCGCCGATACGGGGCTAGTGCCGCACTCCAGAACAAAATATGGAATTCAGAGGTTGCGAAATACTCTTCCACGTCTTTTAAATCGTTTGGGGGAATTAAACATAGAACTTTTGACTTTGGTAAACAAATATTTGCTTTCATTTTTTCTTGAGCCTTCAGTGTTAGTGTAGGTGCAAGGCGTGTGGTGATGTTTCTTTTTTTTTCGTTGCTTTTGTTTTATATCAAACGAATAATTACATAAACCATTTCTTTTTTGTGTTAACTGTTTTGTGTGCTGTCTCGGCTGCTGCTGAGGGGAGATGGAGAGCTGTCAAGTAACTGTTATGTTGCTTTTTTTCTCTGTCTTCCCTCTCCAAATGGAGAAAAATAAAGCATTTTGATTGATTGATTGATTGACATTTGTCAACTTCAGACTCCGGAGCTTGTCCGGATATTTATCTCACCATCGTTAGCAGCTCGGGAAGCGATTTTCTTGGTTCGACCGCGAACTTCGGGCCTTGGCTCAGGACTTGTTCTACTTTCGTCTACCTTCTTGTTCTTGTCCGTGTCCTTGCGCTGTTTTAATGTTATATCATGAAATACCAGCTAGCCCAAATTTCTACGTTCTAAAACACCAACGTAGCCGATGCCAATGAAACTGATATTAACCAAATTGAAGCCCCTTTATGGCACTGCCTGTGTCAGCGCGCTCTGTCCACTGGTCAGGTAACTACTGAGATGAAAATGTCTATGAATATCGACTCTTTTCGCGCACCAGTTCCCCGAGCCGCCACCAGTCGGCGTGCCTAATCTCGTGGACGTGTCCTATCTCAGCTGTTGTGATCCCGAAAGTCGTCAAGTTGCGGGAACTTCAAACGTGATAGGCGGAAAAAACTTGCCATGCAACTGTCAGTGAGCGTGCGGTGTTAAAGAGGGAAACAACTGCGCATAACTATCGACCCGCAGAGGTTTCAAACACAGCTTCAATTTTAATGGTCAAGGTTCACATGCTTCCCCAGCGATGGCGAACCATATAATCTTTGGACTGTAGGATAGTCCGAAGTCAACTAGAGAAAGTGGAATCAATTTGTGAAGCCACTGAGTTGCGTTTTATTTTTTTTTTTGTATCGCTTTTAGCATAACAAGAAAAAGCAACCTATACCTCGTTTCACCAAAATCCAAAGCGCAGGCGACGCTACGACCGACGAAACCCAAACAAGACGCGCAATAAAATCAACGTCATGGCATTAGTCATCCATCTATGCGTGTACTATCCCTGACCAAACCAACCAAGCGCAGAGCATGCAGCGGACCCTGTAAGCTTTGGAATGTTCATTGAAACATTTATCGGCGTAGAAACCCAGCAAATACCCACACCAAATAATAATAAAAATCCTCCAAAACCCGAAAAGGACGTAAGACACAGAATAGACCAAAAGAACACTACCCTTCGCAACAATGAGGCTATGAAAAATCTTACGAGAGTTCATCGATGCGTAGTTGAACTTCTGTAAGCTGCTTTTCTTCGAATAATCATTTGATGAAACGGTGTTCAAGGAAACGGTTTCGATCAAATGGCGTTCGATGAAATGCCGGTCCCTCATCGCAGCATGCTAGTGGTCATTATTACTTGCTCTTGTAAAGAAAAAAACAAAACAAAAAGAGGACAGTGGTTCTAAACGCATGCTGAAGATATACGCGATATGTTAAAAATATGCAACAAATCTCTTTTCAATAATGAACATAAATCCTTAGCCTCGTGGTAGTATGTCCTGTCGAGAGTAACTGAACTGGGGCTTTATTGTACATTGGCATAACATTTTTTTTTTTCTAATTTGGTTTACATTAATCCAAAATAATATGTCTCTCCCGACATAATTAAAAACAATAAAGCGCAAAGACGAAGACAAAGTAAAAGGTAACCACAGTACACAGCGCTGTTTCCTGTCAGTTAGCTTTTACTTTGCCCTGGTCTTTGCGCTCTTTTATAGGATTTACAAATTTTTATTAAACATAGCCATCAATGCTTCACTATGCGGTCGGTGCAGGTACGTTGTACGTAGGGCTCCGTGTTTTCGGATAAATCCGAAAAAGTCCGAAAAACACCCGCCGGTAAAATTTTGGTCAATTCAGATTTATCCGATAAACTCCGAATCCGATTTATCCGATAAACTCCCACCGGCAAAACAAAGAAATACATTTTTGTTTTTACAGTTTGATCAACACAGAGCCAATAGTCCTGGGAAAATTCCACCATAATTATCTTTCAAATCTCGGATCGTTGTCAAAAGGGGTCTTACCGCTTGTCTCTTCAAGGTTGATTCAGTGCAACAGGTCGTTCGTTGTACATTCAGGTCACGACAAAAGCCACTCTCTTGGTTTCAGGTTTGGGCCATGCGATTTGTGATTTAGAGAAAGGAAAGGGTATGTTTTAGTAACAGTGAAAGCTATGGACCATAGTTATTGTATAAAATTGGGAAGAGGGGCAGTTGAAACTTCTCTATTGCATCCTTAACCACTCCACCTCGCGCGGCTGCGGGCTAGATTGATGGAATAGGATGGGATGACTACGAGCTTCCTAGCGACTACCTCCGGGAGTTTATTGATATTGAGGTATCGGCGTTTATCGAAGCGCCACTTGTGTGTGACGTTTGTCGTGGATAAATTAGTATTGCCAATGGCAATAGCACCAAAGCCAAATTCAACTGATCATATTTCAATTAAAACGAGCGCGTTTTATTTTTTATCTAGCATACGTTTACATTCGGTTATTATTTATTTATTTATTTTTAATAGGAAACACATCGAAATTAAAATCCGAATTTCGGAGAATGGGGAATCAAGAAAATATAAACTCCGATAAACTCCGAATCTTCGGCAAAAAAATAAACTCCGAAAGACACCCTCCGAATTTGGCGAACAATAAACTCCGAAAACACGGAACCCTAGTTATACGGCCAGGGGGACATTATATAAGAGGCTACGTGTCACGATAAGGTAAATATTTCATCCAGTTTTTAATTAACTTTCAATTAGTGAAAAGAAGCATATGGTTCTAGTTATGAACTCTCTAAGTGACATCGAAGGCCACTATATAAATAAATTGGAACAAAAGCTTTAAGCTTTTAAAATGCGTGGTAGCACGCTAAAGTATCACTCATGCAAAACGCGCAAGGATGGCCGTATAGAAAAGAGAATGAAAGAGGCAGAAAAAAAAAAACCTGGTTGCGTTTTTGCACTAGCAGCTTGGCGCCTGCTGCACGAGTGATAACCTTAACGCGCCACCGCGAATACCCAAGCGCTCAAAGACTATACAATTTATTGGCATAGTAGTTTTAAGTAACGCTTGCAAAGTGTCTGATTGCAAACATTGGTTTATCTTTCCAAATTACAAGCTATTAAGAAGCTTTAGTTGCATATGTGGCTTATTGTGACGGTTAGCCGTCACAATAAGGGGACATATTATGTCCCCTCGGCCCTATAACTTTCTTATACAGACTGCGTTAGTGTTGCTTTCGTGAAACTTTGTCTCTTCAAACTCTTCTTGTTCTTAATTGCAGTGGCCCGACAGTTGTTTCGAAGTCCGAAGAAGTTATCCGTGACTTTTACGCTATCGTAGATACCTTGCCGCGTCACGTCAACACAATATTTATAGATTACATTGTATTTGCCGTTTACGGCCCTTCCACTGTTCATTTTATTTAATGACCTCATTTTACATATTCAGCAAAAACGTCCGGAGGTGGCTATAGTTTTTTTGAGCGGTCCTCCCCGTTTGGAGGATAATTTCAAACCTCGGTGACCTTGGTATACGTCCGCTAAACTAAAAAGAAAAATCTTTGATTTTTTGGTGAAGGTGTTTGCTTTTATTTCCGAAAGCATAATATTTGTAAATCTATGTTTTTTTTTGTTTTTTTTTTAAACAAAACTGGGCGTTTCTTTGTCTTTTGATGGGTTAAGTTTAATCAGAGTGTAGGGACTTGACGCACCGAAAAGTGAGTCCAGTCTCGGCAGTGGAAAAAGAGAAAAAGACGCGCGCGCTAGCTAAACGCTCACGCGCTCATGTGCTCACGAAGATGAGTTCCTGACAAGATACCACTGAAATAGAACGTTGTTTTGGAACGTCCGTCTGCTGCGTGTCTTTTTCACCACATTTGGTGACCCGGATGTGATCCCCAACTAGAACGGGTGAAATGCAGCAAGGAGAGCCTTCGGACCCACCGCCAGCCACTGTTGCAGCAGCCGCAGTCCGCCTTCCACCAAACTGGGACCGCAATCCGCGAGTTTGGTTCCTGCAAGCGGAATCACAATTCCACTTCGCAGGGGTCACCACACAAGGTCGGAAGTACCACCACGTCGTCTCGGCTCTTTCACCAGCTGCCGCCGACGAAGTCTACGACGTTCTGGCAAAGCCCTTTCCAGCAACAGCGTATTTCCAACAGAAGAATGCTCTGCTCCAGCGCACCGAGGTTTCGGAACGCTCCCGCGTGCAGCAGCTTCTCTCGGCGGAAGAGCTTGGGAACCGGCGGCCAAGCCAGTTGCTGCGACGGATGACCCAGCTTCTTAAAGAGCGCGCTAACAATCTGGACGACGTATTCCTCCGCGAGCTGTTTTTGCAAAGGCTACCTTCCAATGTTCAGATGGTTTTGGCAACAGCAACGGCGTTGGACCTCACAAAACTAGCCGCGCTGGCCGACCCCGTGATGGAGGTGACCACTCTATCTGTCGCCAATGTTACCGTGGCTCCAGAGCAACCAACAGCCCTGGACTCTGGATCAGCTGCCAACAGCCAGCCTCCCCAGGCCAACATCGAGCAACTCTGCCAACGTTTGGAGGAGATCGTCGTCGCAGCTACACAAGGCCGCACCCCCCACCCTCTTGTGTCACGTCGCAGATGTTCGACGTCTCGTAGGGCACGCGGCGAATCGACATCTCGTCGGACACTCGTCAAAAAAAACGCAATCATCGAGCCCTTCCGGGGTCTGCCACTTCCACCGCCGCTTCGGTGCCGATGCCCGGCATTGCCTCCGCCCCTGTTCATGGCAGGGAAACAGGCCGGCCGACCTCTAGAGGCGAAGAGTGGTCAGGGCCTCGATGAAAGTCGCCTTTTCTGACCGAGCCACCAAGAACCGGTACCTTGTCAACGCCAGAGCCGAGATCAGCGCAGTTCCAGCAACGCGTACCGACCGTTCCTTGACACCGATCTATTTTCTGCGCGCAGTGAACAACAGCGCCATCCCAGTCTACCGAGAACGGTTGATCACCCTTAACCTCGGCATCCGGCGAATTTTCCGGTAGATCTTCTTGGTGGCCGTCGTCAGTCAAGGAATTCTTGGCGCGGACTTTCTCAACCACTACAAGCTCCTCGTGGATGTCAGAAGCAGGCGACTGATATACTCTACCACGCGACTTTCCATCCATGGTATCGCAACGGACGACAATGCAGTCTACACCTTTGCCTGCGCGATCCCGGAAGTGGCGTTCAAGACCTCACTGAGTAAGTTTCAGAGCCTTACCCAACGTCCTCATTGGACAAAACCCGTCTCGCACGACGTACAACACCACATCGCGACGACAGGGCCACATGTTTACTGTCGTCCCCGCCACCTAGCCCCAGAGAAACTCCGCGATGGTCGCCAAGAGTTTGAGCACATGTTAGACCTTGGCATCATCCGACCCTCGTCTAGCAGCTGGGCGTCTCCATTACACATGGTGACGAAGAAAAAGGGAGAGTGGCGGCCATGTGGCGATTATTGTGCCCTAAATAAAAACACCGTACCGGACAGGTAGGCTCTACTTAACATCCAAGATTTCATGGTGAACCTTCAAGGCGCGAATGTCTTCTCGAAGATTTATCTGACGCGGGCCTACCACCAAATTCCCGTGGCCGAAGAAGACATTTCGAAAACAGCGATCACAACACCGTTTGGACTTTTTAAATTTCTCCGCATGCCCTTTGGCCTCAGAAATGCGGCTCAGTCATTCCAATGGTTCATTGACCCTTTCACACGAGGGTTACCTTTCGTCTTCGCATACGTAGGCGATTTGCTCATAGCCAGCAAGTCACCTGAAGAGCACACGACCCACTTAGACTTTTTCTTCGAACGACTGCGCAGCCATGGCATTCCGGAATTCCGGAATTGGAATTTTTTGGTAATCGGCTTGACTCCTCGGGCATTCGTCCATTGCCTACAAAGGTACAAGCCATCAAAGATTTCCCTAGGCCGACTTTGACTTTAAACTTCGCCAGTTTCCCAATTTGGTAAATTTTTACCGACGTTTCGTTCCGAACTTCGCCGAACTGCTCGAACATCTTGAGATTCTCCTAACGAAACAAGAGCGAAAAACGTCGTCCCTTCCTTAGAACGAAGTTGCGGAACGCGCTTTCGGCGAGGTAAAGGACTCACTTGCAGAAGCAGCAATGCTAGTACATCCTAAGCATGATGTCCCAACATCGCTGATGACTGACGCATCTGCCACAGCCGTAGGAGCAGCGCTACAACAAAACGTCGACGGAGAGTGAGGCCGATTGGATTCTTCTATAAGAAGCTCAAGCCAGCGCAAACGCGCTAAAGCGTTTTCGGACGTGAGCTATTGGCTGCCTACTTGGCTGTACGCCACTTTCGACATTTCGTCGAGGGGCGGCAATTTACCATATGGACTCACCATAAGCCTCTAACTTACGCCATCTGCAATTCCGGGTCTCATTACACACCACGTGAGTTTCGCCAGCTAGCCTTCTTGGCCAAAATCACAACGGACATTCGACACGTTAAAAGAGTTCACAACGTCCCCGCTGATGTCCTCAGCCGGATTGACGCCGTGAACACCCCAGCCTGTTCTGCTGTAAACGTGGAGTTTGTGGCCGGTCTACAGACCACCTACGAAGAATTGCATACCCTGCGCAGTTAATCCACGTCACTGCAACTGCGGGATGTAAGTTTTCCAGAAGGCACCACTGTGGTTTGCGACCTGTCAACGGGAACACCTAGGCCTTTTGTACCACGTGAACTGCGACGGCAGCTTTTGGAAGCGATTCACTGCTTGTCCCACCCGGGTGTACGAGCATCCCAGAAGCTTATGTGCGCCCGCTACGTTTAGCCCCGGATAAACTCTGACGTTCGTGACTGGGCGCGTTCCTGCATCACATGCCATTGCGCGAAAGTGCAACGGCATCCAGTACCACCAAGTCGACAATTTCTACAACAAGACAGCCGTTTCAACAAGATACATACGGACGTGGTAGGGCCCCTACCGATTTCTTAGGAACTGCGCTACATCCTAACGTGCGTCGACAGATTCACACGATGGCCGGAGGCAACCCCACTGCCCGATATCACCGCCGCCACCGTCGCTGAGGCGTTTATAGCTACGTGGGTATCCCGTTTTGGCTGGCCCTCAGAGATTGTCACCGACATGAGTCAACAATTTGAATCGGCACTCTTCGCCGACGATTGCTCGGAACCAACCGCTTGAGAACGACTGCTTACCACCCACAGTGGAACGGGATGGTAGAACGATTTCAGCGACTTTTGAAATCGGCCCTTGCAGCTCACGGTGGTCGCTCTGATTGGGTTCGTCATATTCCCCTTGCGCTTCTTGGAATTCGGACAGCCTTGAAGACGGACATCGGATGCTCCACCACCGAACTTATGTACGGCACAGCACTTCGCTTCCATCAGATTTTTTTTTTTTAAATGGAACTGCCTAAACAACAAAGGCAGTTAAACTATGCAGAAGAACTCAAGCAATTTTTTTATCAATTTGCGACCGGTGCCTACACGGCAAGGAACTTCTAAGTCTCGCTACGTGACCCAGGACCTCCAAGACGCCACTCATGTTTTCGTACGACAGTCGCAAAAGAAGCCACTGCGCCAGCATTACGTCGGGCATTTTCCAGTGGTCAAAAAGAGAAGCGACACGTTTGTTCTGCTTGTCAACTGCAGGAACAACACCATATCATTGAAAATACTAAAGCCGGCACATATTGTGCAAGCGCGTGTGCAGGAAATAGCGCTACCAGACATCGACCAGACGACAGAGAAGAGCCAACTTCGTTGGCACCCGGATGTTTCTGTGTTTTGATCGTTCGTCCTACCTCCTCTATAAAGGTTCGTTTATACTCCAACGTAGCGTCGACGGGCGCGGCGTAGCGCAGCGCGCACAGATACAGATTGGTCGCAAATATCGAGTCTCTGGTTGCCGGCCAATGAAAGGCGCGCGTTCTGCGCTACGGTGCGTTCACTGCGCTCAACGCACCAATAAGCGAGTCTAGTCTCGGCAGTGGAAAAAGAGAAAAAGACGCGCGCGCTAGCTATACGCTCACACGCTCACGCGCTCACGAAGATCAGTTCCTGACGAGACACCACTGAAATAAAACGTTGTTTTGGAACGTCCGGCTCCCGCCTGTTTTTTTTCAACAAAAGAGAAAAGGTGTAGCTACATTGGCAAAGCACTGTAAGAATTTTCTGGTTAATCACTGGCTTGAATAGAGTCACTCTAGGCTTAGGTCCCCTGAAGCTCAAGGCATGTCCCGAAGAAGGATAGAACCTAGTAGAAGAAGACCTGTTTGTCAAACCGGGAAGGGTTCAGGGGTTGTCTCACGTTCGGAAGGCGGCCCATTAGATTCTACTTTATTTCCGTCGCCGGATTCGTTTCTTCCACGTTCGCAGGAATCTGTAGGAGGTGGCCCGGCACGAGATTAAAGTCCCTTAGCAGGTCATTTTTGCCGCGTTCCAAAAAGTAAACGAATGTGTTACCCCGAAAATTGTTGAACCTCCGAGGTTTTGCACAGCCTTTGTTAATGTTCTAGCTTAATTTGATCAGTAATTTCGTGCCGAGTACCACAAAATATTTTTACAAAACTGTCCAATACAAGCAAAAAAGATTCCAAAAGGTTTATTTAAAGGATGTGCAGATCCAACCATACTTTTATAAAATTCGAATATATACAAGCATGGAATCATATCATTTGAAATTTTAAAATGCCATTAGTTCGAATTACCATTCACCAATCACTCGATTGCATTAGTTCACTAGAAGCACAAACCTATATCTTAAACGCTCCTCAGCTACCCTTAATTATATTTAAACTGCTACATTACATTAGTACAGCAAGAAAACTAAGTGACTACGACTAGACGACGTAAGGCAGAAAAAGATACAGTACAGTTAGATTATTTCACGGTCTTTAGAAGGAGTGGAAAAGTTTTTTTTTTTAACTTTCGTATAGCAAGAAAGAATATCCTAACCAGGGTTGGGCAGTATCGCGATACAAATGTATCGCGATAGTATTTCGGGAATACATTTCGTATCTGTATTTATGTATCGCGATACATTTTTTTCACCAGTATCTCTATTCCTGTATCGAAATACATTTGGAATGTTTCTTTGTATCGAGATACAATCAGGATTAAATGTATTTGGTTACATTTCTTGAGAAATATTCTCCCCCCCCAAAAAAAAAAAAAAAAAAATTCCGAACACAATTTTTTTTTTACTTTTGAGGGCACCAAGGTCAAGGAGATGCTGGGGCATTGTTACTATGCTCACCAAATTTCCTTCCTATTCTCCAAACTATTTTTCTCTGCGTCCTCTTCTCTCTTCTGAAAAGTGTTGCGTAGTCGGGGACTCGAACTAGGTGGCATGCCAGGAGTGGAGTCAGAACATCTTCTGCCGCAGGTCCTTCAGTAGATATTCCTTGAGTCATTGTTTGCTGGCATCCAATGCCCGCTGCTAACCGTCTCTCTTGCCTTGGCGCACACAGTACACCCAGCCGGCAAAGCTGAGTCACAGTCCGTTGCAGCACGAGCCTGGTGGTGGTTGACTTGAAATAGTATTGACGCTCATGTACTAATCTGGATTGAATCTTTTCTTTCTCAACGCCGTCAATACGTCTATGCTAACAATGCCTCGTCTCACGTCTCTGCTGTTTCTTCTGGTGTTCCTCAAGGCACCGTGCTTGGACCGCTACTTTTTCTCATTTATATTAACGACCTCCCATTGCGTATCACCTCTGTTATTCGCCGGTTTGCTGACGATTGCGTTGTTTACCGTAAGATTACTACTCAAGATGACCTTCTAATTTTGCAAGCTGACCTTCTCAAAATAACCGACTGGTGCCAGAATTGGAAAATGTCTCTCAATACTAACAAATGTAAGTGCATGCGTTTTTCTAATTCATTAGCAGAAACTAATCCTACGCTACTTTTGGATGGGACTATACTCGAATATACAGACCACTATAAATACCTCGGCGTGCATCTTTCACCTAACCTCTCTTGGAATACTAATATTAACAACATTGTATAATCTGCTAATCGAAGTTTAGGCTACATCCGTCGAAATTTTAGATCTGTTCCCAATAACCTTAAGCGCCTCCTGTACGTTACTCTTGTCCGTCCCAAATTAGAATATGCGTCTTCAATTTGGCATCCTCATCAATCAACGCTAACTGATTTAATTGAATCTGTTCAGAGCCGTGCTGCACGCTTCATTTTTTCTGATTATTCCTGTTTTTCGAGTGTCTCGTTAATGAAAGCTCACCTTGACCTTCCGCTATTATCTTCACGTCGCAGGATCTCTCGCCTTTGTCTTCTTCACAAGGTATTTTATACGCCCATCTTTAAAGGGATGCTGAACCGATATCTGAAGTTGCCGAAATAAGCCCCGGACAAGCTTCCCGGGACCGCACTATACCTAAAAATGCTATTCATGTAAAGGGATGGAGATCGGATTATTATATTTCTTGGAATGACGACCGCTGATTGAGCCAGAAGCGCAGAAGCCTCCGATGCGCGCGAGGCCCTCTGGGATTACTCGCAACGGAACTGACGTCAATAAACTGCAACGGAACTGACGTGAACAAGTCGAGCTGCCGACGCGCCACAGCGTAGAAGAAAGTTGCGCTTTGAATAATAGTAGACGGATGCCCGTTGCGTTGGAAGTTTGCCAACTAATCCAGCCAAGTTAGCTGCGCACTACCTGCCAGCCACCCTGCACCCTGCCACCCCCAGTCCACTTCTGCACCTGCGTCGTAGCGACGGCGGCGACTTTGGTCTGTGGGTTTTTCGGAGTTCGGCGATTTCTTTCCCGTCCTGATAATTTGGCCATGACGACGGCGACCACGGAGACTTCGACAGCGCTGATGTTTGATGCCGCCAAGATGCCGCTTGCTCGCGATGCTCGCTAGGCCGTTCGGCGCCGCATAGGTGTCGTGTCAAAAACGACATGATGAACACTGTTCGATAAATTTATCAGATAAAATTGCATTTCTTTTAAAAATATATCTCATCGTTTCGGGACGGGGTTCGCACGTCGCATTTCCGTTTCGTCGCGCCACCACGCGGCGTGAGCGCACGCCGGAGCCAACGAGGTAGGTTGGAGCCAACCGAGCCAACTTTGATGGCTCACCATAGCCGCGTTCTGCGTACTACAAGTTTGTTGTCGTCACGAAACAAGCTTTCAAAAAACTCACCAGGTGCACCTTAGAATATTTACTTACATAAATCATATAATTTAGAATACTTTATTGTTTCAAGTACCGTCATTTAAGAGCCATTCGTGTGCTGTAAATATCAAAACGACAAAGAATTTAGATTCTGTTTTTCGCTTCAGCATCCCTTAAAACAATCTCTCTTAAACCCCCCATCATACATCTCGGCTAGAATTGACCATCCTTGTAAGATCGCCCGCCCACAATGCTTCACCCTCGCACACCAGAAGGCGCTCTTACCATCTGCGATTGTGGACTGGAATGACCTCCCCGAGAACCTCATCGGCATCACCGACAGTGGAAGATTTCGGGACGCCATCACCAACTAATTCATGTAAACCCACTCCCCTCTGTAACGCCACTTGTGGCCCTGAGGGTATTATAAATAAATAAATAAATAAATAAATAGACTCACGCAGTGAAGTTCAACACATATTCGAATGCGTCTGCGGCTGCGCCCGTAATATTGCACGGCTCAAGTGTACGTCATCAGCCGACGTGAACGTGACCTGCTGCTCATGGTGATTCGAAACCCAGGAAGGAGGCAAGACGTGGCCTCGCTGTGCCGACCCAGACTTCGTAAACCTGCGACTCGTCTCGAGCGCGCTGTTTCTCGGAGAGCTCGCACCTGTGCCGGCAAATATCAGGTCGCAATCCACGAGGTCTCTGTTTGCATGATGCTAGGTGAAACTTGAGGACTGCAATCTATGCGTCGGTGGCGGAGGGTCGGCAGGAAGGACCTTCAGAACAGGGATGCCACCGTATCGTTTTCTCAACCGTATCAGAAGATAAGACTTGTGTTCCCAAGGTGCTTCAAAGGATCCACTATTCTCAAAAATTCCAAATGATACTGCCTGCACGATCCTTAACTAGGTAACCTACAACAAAAGTACGTATTGTCCTTTCATACAGCAGCGTGGTAAAGTTTCGTCTTCAAGGCCACACCTACAGACAAAGAATACCAGTTCATTCCACCGTGACGTCATGTGATCAATGTTGACAGGGGCGTCCTTATTGGACAGGGGCGTGGTGACGTTTTGATGGGATTCAGGGTGACATCAAATTTATTTAGAGATCGAAGTCTTTTCGCTTCCCTCGTCGGACCGACAGGATGGTAGGGAAGGGACCGCGGTCAATCCTTGATGAAACGTTTTTTTTTAGCCAATTGAAGACTCCTTGTCCTCCGAAACCACTACCTTCAAGGCAAAGTGCCACGCCTACGGGAAAGTAATTTTGGGATCAAAAACTTCCACTTCAAACTTCAAGCTTCAACTCAAATGGCGTCTAAAACAGATATGAAAAATGTATTGCACTATCAGTATTTCTTTATTTGTATTTCTGCCCTCCCTAAAATGTATTCCTGTATTTGTATTTCCAACGACTTTTCGCCTCTTTTTAAAATGTGTTTCCGATACGTATCACGATACAATTTTACAGATATATTTTAGTATCAGTATTTTAGCTACTATTTTAATGTATCCAAGTTTTTGTATTTCCGAATTCATTTTTGAGTATTTCTGCTCAACCCTGATCCTAACAACCCAGAACATTCAGACGATATGACCGGAGAACGCCTCCATGTCTTTAATTCTTCTTTTTACACTCTTTCTCGAAATGAGACTTTATTTCTTACTAAATATTTGAAGACTTTCCCTACTCCTCGTAATAATAATTATGATTTTGAATTACACAAAGGTTAAAATAAATTTGCAAGACAGTTACACTGTACTTTTTGTTCAGAAGGAGCCCCTATGAACAACCTTTATTCAAACCGAAACCTTTTTGATACCTAGGTACTTTAGATAAACAGTACGATAATGTCGACAGAAATAAACAAGCGGTCTAAAGAGATGTTTTATGCGTGTATAAAGAACAGACGTACAAAAACACAATCTAACACACGAAGACAGACAAAGCCTACAGTATATTAATGATAGCAGGCATTCTAATTTCTCCAGCAGAAAAGGGTGTCATATGCATATTAAATACATTTGATTCCTTTAGGGAAGCAGATAGAAAACTGAATAATGCTAACTATTATTAGGAAGCTGGTTTACCTAAAATAACTTTTTTGATAATAAAAAAAGTTTGTATTGCCTTTGTGGCTCCATCGTATTAAACTATTAAGCGAAATATTTATTTAGTATATATGTTTCACGTTGTCACTATTTTTGTACGGACTGAATTTTTTTTTTTTTTTTTTGCGTGACGATTTTATATTGATGAAGGGAAGCAAAGTTTGTCGAGGTATTTACCGAAGTGAAGAAGGACCGGTCAGGTTCCGAAACGTTTCCTGACTATTCCTCGATCGCCACAGAAGACTTTAACCATAACGGGCAATTACCGTTTCGAATATTATGACTCGCAAAAACCTTGTTTCCTCCCAGGCCAGTATCTTACACTGTAAGACTCATAAAGACTACGATCGTTGTGGCAATGAAGTTTGGGTTCTGTTAGCTCCGTCGAATGATAGCCGTTGCCCCGGTCGGCCTTAATATAAAACGAAGTATAGTGTCCACGCCTGGTTTAAAAAACAGCAAGCAAAATACTCCGAACACACACACAAAAAAAAAAAACACATTGAGGTTGCACCTTTGGCTTTACCTGAATATCAGTTCATAGGAACCGCGGCTCTTTGACCTGAAGGGACACTGAATTCTACCATGTATAAAATTTTTCAACACGGAATGTGATATATGGCTGGCACGTAACCATATCCGATTATGTGTCAGCAACCGAAATCGCCAGGCCGCATGCCAGGCCAAGGCTGACGCCGCACTCA